>NW_023609004.1:0-23684 GCF_013339725.1 Rhipicephalus microplus
CCGAGACTGCTATCTGTGCGAGACTGCTGCTGTAATTGGACTTTCCGTTTACCGGGCACAGATTCGCCCAAATAAACAGTTAAATCCCAACACGAAGTCTCCTGTCTTCGGCCACGTCACGACCCCATGACAATATATCCACTGGTTATAGAAACATATATGACGACTGTTCAACACATGTGTTTGTGTACGAAATTTGTACGTATACAAACGTCATTTTCTAACATTTCGCTCAATCAAAAATCTTACACCACTGTCACAATCCCTCCGCAAACTTCGCGTGGCATTGATCCCCATGGAACGTGAGATATTTTTATTATTATTGCAGTATCGGTAGAGCACAATTGTATGCTCTAGTTCTGTTCACATTTGGCAAGAGCACCTAGCAAATGTCTAATAATAACTATTCCAGCGATTTACCATCCCAAACAGCGATTTTATTGTGAGGTACATCGCAGTGGAGTGTTCCAGAATTTTCGGCCATTCGGTGCGCTTTGGCGTGCTCCTAAATTTAAGTACGTGAGCCTGGCGCATTTGCGCCTACATCGAAAATGCGGCCGCCGCTGCCAGGATTCGATCTCGTGACGTTTTGGTCAGCAATCGAGAACCATTAACCGCTACACCACTAAGGCGTGTGCCAAGCGGCCGTGGGATTTGATGTAGGACTATTGGAACGCGGGTTCATACTATATAGTGCGAGAGGACAATATTTATTTCGCTTTATCTCTTTGTTACTCGTCAGCTCGGCTTGAAAGGGGTTTTCGAGTATAAGCGCGTTATACTTGTTTCTTTCACAGCTATGAGCTTTTCTAGAGCCCCATCAACTTTACAGATCGGTTGTATGCTTTTGCCGGAATAAAATGTTCCCAAGATTAAACATATGCCAAAAGATACTCACTGCCTTCTCTGTTGAGAAAGCACGTCATGCCAGTGAGGAGCTGGTAACCTATTCGTATAATCGACGTGTTTTACATATACTTGTATGCCTGCTTCTAGCATAATGGCGTGCCATCATGTAGCAATATAGTGTTATTCCAATATAATGAAGAAAATAAAACAACCAAAATGTTATCTTTTGGTACTTGTCAGCTCTGCCTAAGATGGTTCTTGAGTAGGCATGTTGTCCGTGTTTCTTTCGCAGTTGTGAGGTTTTTTAGAGCTCCACCAGCTTCCCTGGCCAGTCGTATATTTTCATTGTAATAATCTATTCGCTAACAATCAACATATACTAAAACTACATATTGCCTTGTATGTTGAGTTACATATTGCCTTGTATGATATGCTGCTGAGAAGCTGTGAACCTATTCATATAATCGATCTGTTTGACCCATACTTCAATGCCTACTTCTAACATAAACGTGTGTCATCATATAGCAAAAAGGTGTTATTTCTATGCGCAATGAAGGAAATAAAACATGATATAAATTTCAGATAGGGTGGTCTCAATTACAGCCTAGCATATTGGGCTTAGTAGAAGTAGAAATGTTTATGCGCGTCACTTACGCAGATAGTAACCTGTCTTAACCATGACACTCTGAGTATAGCCACTGCAACGCTTAAAACCTCTAAAATATTTTTGTAGTAGTTAAGTGCCAGTGAAGTGTAGTAAAGTTGATACAGGGGTATAAAATGCCGCACAAACAACTTGTTCTTAGCCTCTTTTAAGGAGTGTTGCACGGTACACAAATTTTTTGCCTTAGTCATGATGTTAAAGTTTCACAACCAAAGCTGTTTCAAAGGCTTGCAAGCAATGCAGCCCTTCGTACATGGCACTGCTCCTCGCTCTTCTTTTTCACGTCAGACTTTGGAAAGACAGGTATCAGCGACGTCGAACAAGACTTCAGGAAACTATTCTACAGAACTTGTCCTGCCATTTATATTATGTTGCACACCCAGATAAAGCGCATACAAAACTAGTAGTCGCGCAAGCCATGTGCACGCTTCTTGTGGCAATGCTAGTTCGCGCGTACGCAATTTTGCTTTCCAACTGTGCCACTGACTGTCACAACTTTGCTGAGCTAAGTTTGAAACGACCAGAACGAAAATACAAGCATAAACATGATTGCTCGTGAATAGGAAGCTTTTTGTGTACCGCCCCGTTGCGCGTCGGCTTCTAATTTTTGCTGGTGCCTGTTTACTGAGCTCTGCATGCAATTATCATATTCATGAGAGCGCATATCCAGTGTTTGTTTTTTTTGTTGCTGACGTTTACCATGGAGTTGTGTGTGTCACTGTTCTTGGATGTTTACTTGGGTTCTGAACCAAACTAAATGCTGTGTTGCTGAGCTTGCCTCAGTACAGGCGCACTACATTGTCTAGCGTAGACTGACGAAAGTGTTTTGCTTCGTTTTTGTTCTGCTCATAATGCCGCTGCTAGCAAAAACTCGTAAACAACTGAAGAGCGGTGTGAGGAGCCGCGCCATTGCATCTCCTAATACACAAGAATCCTTGGAGTGGAAAGCAATTTGCTTAGAACATTACAAGATGGGCTGTCTGATAAAATACATGCTTTTTTGTGCTGCAGGTACTTTTTTACCCAGAGCTCCACTAAAGGGCGCGCCGTTATGCAACAACCTTTCAAAGCAACCTCGTGCAAAACACTTTGGCTGCAGATTATTTCATAAAAGATTCAGCTATTTCCAAGCAGCATATGTCCAGAGAGTAATAACTATATACTTGCCTTGCTTGAGTAGGTTTATATGGAACCTTTTGGTGTGAAATGCCAGCGACAACTTTTTTTATCTTCCTGCTCTATAAAGTACCAAGCGTCTGCGCAAGGTCCAGGTGATTGACAAAAAATTTTATGAAAAATATTCCCACGCTCAGAGTGATCATCGAAAAAATTCCCAAAGCTATAATGAAAGCTAAACGTGTTGCAGCGGCGACATGTAAAAGAGGTACTTACAAAACAAGTGGGCGCTGTTTATTTTCAACACAGTAATAAAGTGTTGATACAAAAGACGAACTTTATTAATGTGGTTACGAATGATAATTACCAAAAACCATCGTCCGTGCTTTTCACAAAAGTCAATCATGAATACGTTCATCATCATGTAAGGACCGGATATGATTCGAATGATCTTTAGGATAACTAAAGCAGGCGTACGAAAAAAAAATACGCGGTGCGGCCACAAACTACACTTTAAACGATAAAACTTTCAGTTTCATGGTTCGCAGTGTGAATAAAATATTTAGCAGCCTGTTGTATTAACTTCTAATGTAGCACGAACCACATGAAGAACAATGCACAATATTTATTGCGTTCGTAACAGTAGTTCCTGCCAACTAATCCTTCAAAAGAAGAATTTCACCCGTAATTCGGTGCCATACGAGGATGAAAACCCGTGTTGCATAGTTTTTTTTATGATTGCTGTGCATATTTCAATGAAAAATACGAAAGAAAAGGCTGAATGAAGAAAAAGTGGTAGATCTCATGTATAGTAGTAATCTATGAAGCACGAATCAGGAAAGTTGATATGCCACTTCAAAATAAGGACAACTTTACAAGACGGATGGCCGTAGTACACTGTAGACACAAGTAGAACTTATATGCACTACATGCCCTCTCACGTATCCAGATAATGTTTATAGTCGCGTAACAACCGCATCACTTGTAATCGCAATACCAGCACTAGAAGTAGTAGGCATGTAAATTATGCCGTACATGACTTTTACGTCATAATTATCATCTTTGCGCCTGGCATTTGTGTTCATCGTCTATTCACGTCACGCAATACCAAGTTTGTCATATGCAAAGCCAGTTAAACGGCCATGACCGCGCGATAAGCTTACCTTAGTCATGTTCTACATTCTACCCATGCCATGATTATCATGTTTGGACGTGTCATTTATCTGCATCATACATTCACGTGACGCAATATCAAACTTGGTGTACGTGAAGCAAGTGAAATGGTCACGAGCGCATCATGACCGGGGTCATGTTCGTACAAGACACGCATGTCATGACTATTAATATGTTTGCACCAGTCATATACCTTCGTCTTTCATTCACTTGATGTAACACCGAAGGCGGTGACTATGGTGACGGGGCCCGTCGACTCAGTACTATAGTTAAAACGGGGAGACCCACCAACGAAGCGCAATCGTGACTTGAGTGACGGACCCGTCAGCGCAGATCTATCGTTAAAGTAAGGTGGTCTGTCAGCGTAGTGAAATCTTAACAGTGACGGGGCCCGTCATAATAGCGATGCAGTTATAGCGACGGGCCCCGTCACCATAAAGCAATGACTACGGTGAGGGGGCCCGTCCCCGTAGTGTATTGGTAAAAATTAGGTGTAGGGGTCGTTGTTGTCAATTTGTAAATTTGTAGTCGGTTTAGACGCCATCGTCTAACTGCTCTGATGGCGCAGTGGGTTGGCGCGCAATTGTGGATTGATTGATTGATATGTGGGGTTTAACGTCCCAAAACCACTATATGATTATGAGAGACGCTCAATTGTGGATTCGATTGCGCCGCAGGTCGTCCGTTCAAATAACGTTTTTTGAATTTTTATAGTAATGTATAAATATTTGCGTCACTGCTTTCAAGGAATGGTAATTTAGCTTTTTTTTGCAACAGAATCACGTTGCTGTTTGTGCCGGTTGTTAGCCCTACCGCATTGATTTTTCGAGGCGCAATGGCTGCGTGATTGGAGCGCAACATGATGCGTTGTTGGTGCGTGACTTCAAGTCAATTCACGCTGTCCTACTGAACTTTATTCTTTCTTTTCAGCTTTCAATATTTTTTCGAGTACTGTTGCCTATTGTAAAGGCAACGTTTTACAGTGGGGCGTTATGAGGATGCGCTGGCCAGGAAGAACGTGGACGATCAGCTGAGTCGAGGTTCTCACTGACGCCCCGCCGCGGTGGTCTAGTGGCTAAGGTACTCGGCTGCTGACCCGCAGGTCGCGGGTTCGATTTCAGGCTGCGGCGGCTTCAATTCTGATGGAGGCGGAAATGTTGTAGGCCCGTGTGCTCAGATTTGGGCGCACGTTAAAGAACCCCAGGCGGTCGAAATTTCTGGAGCCCTCCACTACGGCGTCTCTCATAATCATATGGTGGTTTTGGGACGTTAAACCCCACAAATCAACCAATCAGGTTCTCACTGACGGTTCCGGCTTGCTGAGTGTCAGCGGCCGCAGAGGCCTGGTCTGAGCTGACCCACAGCGAAATATACTGCAGTACTGCAAGTGTAGCGATTTTTCACCCTCACGATTAAAAGCGCGCGCACAGACACTACCGCATCGAGGCAATCACAACAGCGCCGTAAAGATGTAAATTTACGGTGGCCTGTTTTACCAACGCTAGAGCCTCGACATAATGCTGCTGTTTGTGCTTACTGAAGCGGTCGGAGAAGTCTTTATTTGTTTTATTTATGTATTGCTTCGTCGAGATGATGGCGTTCCAGCTCCCTGCGGCTACCTTCCCTCATCTTAGGATACATCGACTGTGCTAGACGCACGTTCATTCTTGCGTATTCGCTTCATCGACTCGGTCACACCTTGCGGTTTATCCAAGGCCGCAGTCGCACCAGCCAGCACTTGCAAAATAAAGCATTCAGACAAACTGTTCACGCCCACACCTTCAGCGCGCTCGCATTTCAATCGCTGAGAACGATACAGAACACGTCTTGCTTCCGCAGGACAACAATCGTCTAAGGACGGGAAAACAACTACGGAGACCACACCACTGTACGAGTATTTACTGCACCGTAAAGAGCTCGAATATCTATTTACGTTTGCATAGCAATAGCACAAACTCAAGGGACGAAAGCGACGTGCATATCTTCTTCTTTGAAGGAGCCGTTTCAATCGCATGGATAAGTCTGTGTGTGTGATTTCAGGCGAAGTCGATCCGAAGTCGGAGCTACATGTATTGTAGTCACATGCGATGTGGTTTTGGGACTTACTGAAACATACCATTCAATTACACAGCTTCAGGGTTGAAAGGCATTTTATGTTGACCTGCACAACGTTTGGCATCAGACCGTATGTCACCTTTATACAGTGGCCCAAAAAATACGCGGAAAAAATTGATTTAGGAACAACACATTATGTGTAACAGTTTATTAGTTGGAGCTACGGTATCAATTAAAAGGAATAGAAACCCCACGAGAGTGCTTGTTCAATGTGATAATAAATTTATTTCCCACGAATACAATAGAATTTGCTTGCCCAGCGCAGTAAATCATCGGGAAAGGTCTTCCTTCCACGTTGGACTTGAAGAAAGTTGATAGTTATATCCAAAATTAAAGAAAACGATTATAATTTAAAAACAAGTAACAATACTTGGAACAATACTTACAGAAAAAAATAATAAAAGCGCCATTCGCACCGAAGTCGGACATCACCGACACTGCGTTAACAAATCCAACAACCACCGCAGACAGTGACATGATTTTCTTGTAGCTATACCTTGAAAAAGGAACAGATTCGAAAATAGGACTTTGAACTGGGGACCTGCATCACAACCCGATCGCTTCCCCAACTGCGCATCAAGCCACTACGCCGCTAAAGCAGCTGGGCGACGGCATCTAAAACGATTGCAAATTCACAGCAACGGGCTTCATCAATTTTACCATACTAATCGCTGTTTCTGATTGCTAAATTAAAAACCAAATTACTAAATGAATCACCATTTCCTGATTGCTCTTCATTATCGATGACACCGCGTTAGTGAATAAAGCGATGAGGACGACTTCAATACTTGAGTTGTGTTTCTGGTAGTGGCCTTCACACCTCGATACTTGCGTGGCTTTGTGTATTCCTGTTTCACATTGTGTTTCGTCACACAGCCGAAAAGGAAGTAGTAAGATGCGTGTGATTGAGATATACCCAACCAGATGTCGCATCGATTTTAGCTGCTGACAGGAAAACCATCTGCCCCTTTGATTATATTTATTATTTTTTATTATATATTCGGTGGGTAATTGACTCTATGCTTGAATTAACTTGTGCCATTATTAACTTTAGACGGAAGCACACACCCACCACCGGACCTGTATTGATGCATCTACGTATACATAAGCACTTTATCCTACGCACGCACACAAGCTACAACCTGAAGCCTATCATCCGTTTCTATAAAACCCCATAACCCTGATAGAAACAAGGATGTGGAACATCTCTTGCTCGCGGGTTTGTCATGCGTCCATAGTCCACACTCTCACTACACAAGCGTTACCTTTCTACTTCCCTCTCTCCAACAGTTATTGTCTTCACTTCTCTCCTACCACTTGCTTGTGCTCGCTCTCCCATTGCCTATAGGCGTCCCCTCATTTCTTTCTCCTCTCCACTTTCGCCCTCTCCTGCCTCGCAACGCCGACGCAGGGAGCGTGTACCAGCCTACTCTCGCTCTTCCCTCTCCTCCAAGCATTCCTTCCCGCGGCATCTCCATAAGCATACGCATGCAGTGTCTGCAAGCGGGTTTCTTGATTGAAAAAGCAGACTGCTCGCGCTGCATAACTGAGACGCTCCACATCGCCCCACGGTCTCTTTCCGGGAGATCTTGCATTCTTTTTTTTTGTGAAGCGCCCTGAAGGTCTGCGAATACAAATGTGCCCACTCTTTTTGATACGGTACATCTCAGGAAGATCACGTTCAACCTTTGATTTTCTCCACAGCCTAGAATGCTGCTTTGGCGAAACAAAGTTTGTTCTATTGCAATGATTTTAGGGCACGTTTATATCGGGCCAACTAGGCAATGTTTCAATGAACGCCTCAAATATGGATAACGTGTTTACGTTTACGTGGATGCATGAATAAATTATGCATTGATTATAACCATTGTCTTGAATCAGGACGATCAACTTTGTACCAGTTTTATTTTAGAAGAGTGTTCTTGAATATTCGGAATTTCAAGAGTAAGCCCTTGACTGGAAGTGCTTGAAAGAGAAACAAGAGTGCATTTCTGTGCTCAAACATTATAAGTGGGCTGCAGAAGCAAGATGCAGGAGTATCTTCGATGTTGAAGCTTAACTGACGTTAACGCAGACTAACACCAGCTAACCATTCCAGTCTTTCTAAACACGTATTTGCACTTCGCATACTTGCTTAAGCCAAATAACTTTTTGCTCCCTCTGAAAGTGCTTGATATCATATTAAAAAAACATTCATGGGAACAAAGACTGCGTTATTGTTGAGAGGCAGCCTAACATCTTGGGTAATCCTGAGCTCATCTGTATGACGTTTACGTAACTCTGAATTGCGTTCCACTTCTCGCGGCTCCATGAGTAAGCATAATCTTCATTCTGTTATGAAAATTTATACCAATCCTAATGTCTCTTATTGAACCAGCTCATTCTTGTCTCTTTCTGCAAATAAATTGGCAGTAAGTACGGGTGGTCCTGCGTCAGACGCAGTCTGATGGCTTTTCAACACGACGCAGCCTGACCCCTCATCACTTCTTGATTTACTGAGTGCATGGCAGACACCACACAAAGAAAATTGAGCAATGCTTTGGGAAAAGCACAATTATTTTTCTAGAAACACTCGGTCACCAAATATACGGTAGCCTGGACTGTTATCTTCTTCATCTAGATTGCTGCTGCTTTAGAAAATTAAGTAGTTATTTAGGAACGTGGCACAGCACTGTTGCTTTTAGTAGACAGTTATAGGTTATTACTTAATCTGCCGACTGTGTGAACGTGCAGAATTTTAGTAGTCAACTGAAAAAAAAAATATGACCGAACGTTACACTAAGCCACGTAAGCCTTGAAACAACGAAACTGGACGATTTAGATGACAAATCCGTGTTCTTCTTGGCTGTTTTCAGGCCATGGCTAGGTGATGCAGGCTGTTTATATTTGCTTCTACATCACTTTTATGCTTTGCTAGGGGATGCTAGGTTCTATCTACATTGATTCGCAGTACATAGAGGTACTGCGAATCAGAGGAAGAAATCTACAGGCGATCAACTGCTACCATAGTGCTTCATAAAGAAAGCAACAGAATACCAATCAAGAAGGGTGTAAGGCAGGGGGACACAATTTCCCCAATGCTATTTACCGCGTGCTTACAGGAGGTTTGCAGAAGCCTAGAATGGGAACAGTTAGGGATAAGAGTCAATGGAGAATACCTTAGTAACCTGCGCTTCGCCGATGACATTGCATTGCTGAGTAACTCGGGGGACGAATTGCAACTCATGATTACGGAGTTAGACAAGGAGAGCAGAAAGGTGGGTCTTAAAATTAATCTGCAGAAAACGAAAGTAATGTACAACAACCTCGGCAAGGAGCAGCGCTTCGAGATAGGTAATAGTGCACTTCAAGTTGTAAAAGACTATGTCTACTTAGGGCAGGTAATAACCGCAGAGCCGAACCACGAGATTGAAGTAACTAGAAGAATAAGAATGGGGTGGAGCACATTCGGCAAGGACTCTCAAATTATGACAGGTAGATTGCCACTATCCCTCAAGAGGAAGCTATATAACAGCTGTATCTTGCCAGTACTTAGCTACGGAGCAGAAACCTGGAGACTTACAAAGAGGGTTCAGCTTAAATTGAGGACGACGCAGCGAGCAATGGAAAGAAAAATGGTAGGTGTAACCTTAAGAGACAAGAAGAGAGCAGAGTAGATTAGGGAACAAACGGGGGTTAAGGATATCATAGCTGAAATCAAGAAGAAGAAATGGACATGGGCAGGGCATGTAGCGCGTAGACAGGATAACCGCTGGTCATTAAGAGTAACTGACTGGATTCCCAGAGAAGGGAGGCGGGTTAGGGGGAGACAGAAGGTTAGGTGGGCAGATGAGATTAAGAAGTTCGCGGGTATAAATTGGCAGCAGCAAGCACAGGATCGGGTTAACTGGCGAAACATGGGAGAGGCCTTTGTCCTGCAGTGGACGTAGTCAGGCTGATGATGATGATGATGATGATGACATAGAGGTGCGAAGCAAACCAAACGCAGTCACAGACACGGCATGGACACATCGTTGTTCGCGTAGGCATCCCATTACTTCGGAGTCCTTTCGCAGCCGGCTTTGCCTTTCTTGTTTCCTTGCAAGCTCTGATTGTACATACTCAGAGCCTCCGACTCGTCGCTGTCGCTTCACAGCAAGTTTTTGGCCTGACGGTTGCATCGTTGCTTTTAACCATGACGCTATTGTTGCGGCCGTAGTTCATATGTCTTATCACAATTCACGGACCAATCACCACTGTAGCACTAAAAGAAATTATGAAATCTAAGGCCAACACTCGAGTATGTGCCGCATGAATTGCCTAAATTCTATTACTCACCAATGGGAAACTAAAGAATAAGAAGGCAACGGTCAGCCCAGCACTAGGAAACGAGAAAAACAACAGAAACTGCGAGAAAACCTCTAAGCGACGGAAGGATTGTGTTAATGACGAACGGATGAAACACTTGGTTTGAGTGCTAGTTTGTGTCTCTAGAGTTTCAACATCCATGTCGTGTCTGTAACTGTACGTGAGGTGTAAAGGCCAGGTCTGAGCGCAAGCTTCTGTCTCTCAATTTCGGACATCAGTGTCGCCAATGTGTCCGTCTGTGGTTTAGCTCGATCCTTGCTGCGCTGATTATCAACGTAGCATCATAGAGCCGATGACTAGAAACGCCTAAAGTTTCGAACACGAACAAATGGAGTGTTTATTCTCAGTTTTCCCATGTCACAATTTCCGACGACCTATTCATCGACACAACGGTAACGCCGACGGCTGCCAGTGGCCACTAGCCATACACCGCAGTCCTTGTAGATAAATATGTGCGTCGTTGAACTTCCGCCTGCAGTGTGTGCACTTTGGATTGTCCCAAACATCCCACCATATTCAGCAAAGACACTTCTGGACAGGGATGTGTGGCTACATGCAGCTTCACTGCCGCTTCGATTGTCGTCACCGGAGCCCTTTAAGGCACTTCTAGACAATGACATACTTTGGCCGCAAATGTCATAAGCACAGAGAAAAGCAACACATAAGGACGAGCACAAGCCGCATGTGTTTCTGCTCGTCCTTGTGTGTTCCTTTGCTCTGTGTTTGTGACATTTGCAGCCAAAGTATGTTATTAAGTACTAACTAGGTCCACAATAAGTCTTGTTACAACAAACCTTCATAGAACAGGTGTGCAACCTTTACAATGCAGCAAGCAATCGTAGGTTGCGTTGGCATTGATTTTTATGGGCTGCATCCAACTTCGGCTGATAACCACTGGGTGTCGGTGTTGACTATATTGCGCGAAACGTCGAAACCACACCTTTACCAGCGGGTACACCGCGCGATGTCAGAACTCCTTCCTGCTACACCGCTTGATAATTCATGTGCCACGATATGATATCCCCCGGCTCAGTTTTGTTTGAGTCAAGCGGAATGGATGCAAGAAGGGGACATGGAGTGCGGCACAAAAACACCCTTCATTACACACTCAACCCCATACAGTACATACAGAAGACTAACAATTTTTAAAAGCAATTTGCTCCCTCTAACTACGTGTAGCTAATAGCTGTCTAAAAACTGGCGGTGGCTTACACACAGTCGGATGCTGTCAGACGATCGTCGCTTGGTGCATCGCTCGGCCTCAATGTTTGGAGGCGCCTTCCTGGCGAAGCCCATCGCTGGAAAGGAGACGCGTGCCGTTAGGCGCTCCTGTCACACCCAGCCTCCTCAGAGTCGTGCGCCGTTGACGTAGCTGACAGGTGTCTGCTAGTCCGGGCACGTTGAAGATCGGCGGTGTGACGCTGACCTGTCCCGGCCACTCGCTACACCACCCGCCAGGTGGACGACCAGAGCGCAAAGACGGTAGCTCGCTGAGGTAGATACTTGGGCGGCTTTCGACGCGTTGCAGTCCTGGGGCAGGACCAAGGCTGCCTCGATAAACTGGACGACAGGAGCGCAAAGATGGTAGCTCGCCGAGGTGGATACTCGGGCGGCTCTCGACACGTTGCAGTCCTGGGGCAGGACCCAGGCTGCCTCGATAGGCTGGATGACCGAAGCGCAATGACGGTAGCTCGCCGAGGTGTCAACTCGGGCGGCTTTCGATGCGTTACAGTCCTGGGGCAGGACCCAAGCTGCCTGGATAGGCTGGACGACTGGAGCGCAGAGACGATAGCTCGCCGAGGTGGCAACTCGGGTGGCACCTGCCGCGTTGTACTCTTGGGGCAAGACCCAGGCTGATGCTGATGCTGATGCTGATGACCTTGGACGGATGGCGCTCACCTACAGGAGTGGATGGACCAAGAACTGGGCGGCAGGATACTTAAATGAAACTAAAATAAATAAAGCCAATTTGTCTTGATAATTCCCTGTCTTCTTCTTCTCTGCGTGCTCTCGTCTAATATGAGGTCCCCGTGTGCCCTTCTTGCTTCTCTTCTTTCTCCCAGTTTTTCTCTTTTGACCTCTCACCCATTCGTTCTTTTGTCTGGCTCTTTTTTCACTTAATTTGTCATCTTTGACAACATCACGGCCCACCCCAGAAATTCACCAGCAATTGAGGTCACTTCTTCTTGTCAGAAGTCGCCGAAGCCGTTCTTAAAATGTGTAACTGCTGTGCGCAAAACTGATGCTTGCCCTCCACAATCGAACAACCTCACCGAACGCTTTAACCGTATGCTCGGCGACAGACTCTCCGTGTGCATAATAGCCGATCCCTTAAAGTGTGACGCTATTCTGTTTTTTTCTTACCTTCGCCTACAATACCAACCGTTAGACCATTCCCTATTTTAAGAGCGAAGCTTTCTAAGGGACCTACAATATAGACAGCCTATCCTGCGTAACCTATCACGTATTTTCCACAGAAAATTGGTCAATACCACTGCCTACTAGAGGTCCACTGAAAAGGAAGGATGGAGGAGGCAGCAGTTAGCCCAACACTAGGAAACGGGAAGGGCCATAGTAATTTTCAGAAGATTCCGATGTGGCAGAAGGCCTATGCCCATGACGACGTGCTCGAAGATCTAGGAGAGGTGCGAATGCCTGGATTCAGCGTTAATTTGTCTCTGGTGGCACATTCGTGTCGTGAACGTGACTGTATGAGCGGTGTGAACACATGGTTTCAGCGCGAGTTCTTGTCTCTGGAGGTTGAGCAATTGTGTAGTGTCTGGGAGCGTGTTTGTTTTAAATCAAGTGGAACTGCGTGGGAAATAAACGTAGTGACAACTTATCAGCACTTCGCCAAAACCTAGCAATGACCTAGCAGCGAATGCCCCGCCGCGGTGGTCTAGTGGCTAAGGCACTCGGCTGCTGACCCGCAGGGCGCGGGTTCAAATCCCGGCTGCGGCGGCTGCATTTCCGATGGAGGCGGAAATGTTGTAGGCCCGTGTGCTCAGATTTGGGTGCACGTTAAAGAACCCCAGGTGGTCTAAATTTCCGGAGCCCTCCACTACGGCGTCTCTCATAATCATAGACTGGTTTTGGGACGTTAAACCCCACATATCAATCAAATCAACCTAGCAGCGAATTAGGAACAACCCTAATCACCTATCCGAGGTCAAGATGCAAGCTCAAAGCAACCATATTAGTGTTAAAACTTATCGAACTTCACAGTTTGAAATCTTAAGTGGTAGCCTTCGATCTTTTGCGGAAGCTGTTTTCAGTAGGACAAAAAATTTTTGTGGTGCTTAGCCGTTTAAAATGTTTTTTGCATGGGGAGAAAAACGAATGTATTGTTAAACATCTTCTCTGTTAGAAAGTGTTCAAGGAACAATACAATAAAAGAGGCACACATTGTTTTACTTCAAACATATGTTGGCTGTTTCTTGGTTTGAAGAATTGACCCGACGTCGTATGCTTTCTTTTTCCTGACGAATGCTTGTAGCCCCAGCAATGACCTAAATGTGCCCTACGAATTTATTTTCTCAAGCAGTAGAGTTCATTACGAAATCACAGCTTTGTCGCAAAGGTGAAGCAATGAACGCGATAGCAACAAATTAAAAGGCCACGCGCAGAATGGCAAAAAGATCGAAACGCGCCCCGCATTTCCCACGCACAAACGAAGCACAAAAGTTACTCACACGAAACGTACTCACAGGTACAGAATAATGCGAATAAGCGTCTTAGTTGTTAATTAGCTGTATCTGAAAAATGCGCCCTTTGAGCAAACGGAGGCTGTGCAACGATCGCAGTGGCCTTTGTACGCCCTGTAACTAGAACATTATTGTTCCAGCTCAAGCCCAACGCCAGCCAACACGTATGATCCTTACCACCAGGAGATAAGGGTGCACGAGAGATCGTCCACTCCTCCTCTGCGTTGGCCAAAGTGCGCGTGAGAGATCAGAACCGCCACGCGCTCACGGCGCCATCTTGCTGATAAGGCTGGACACACGATAGTTCCCCTTCCCCCCGAGATGCCCACCGACAGCAGCAAGTGGTAGATATAGACGTCAGCCTCAGGAGTTTTGAAGATGCGCAGCGCCACTGGTAGAAGGAGTTTTGAAGTGCAAAGCCCGACTCTCTTGCACAGTTTGCTGCGCAACCGGGTTCAAATACAGCACACAAAACAACTATTTATTAAAATATTAGATGAACTGGCGCATTGAACACTCAGAAAAAGAGCTACGAATTTCTTTCCGCTAGTCCGACACGTCACCGAACCGCCGTGAAGTGCTTTCCGGTTCACTCGCCTAAATGACGGCGAACACAAGAGCAGACGCAACAGCTCCGCGCTCTGCGAAAAAAGAGCCCATTTCGCGCTACTGTTGCGTTGTGAATTGCTATCCACGTAAATGACTTTAGTGTTACTGATTTCCACAGCTTTCACAAAGCAGAATGGCAAGAAGGCTAAATACAGTCCGCTGCGAACATGTTGGGTAAGCGATATTACTCGCGTTCTGCACAGCCATTCGCTTGAGTAAGTGCAATAATGTAGCCCTCCTGTTAATGTTTTGAGTAGACTTGACGGAGAACCGTAGTAACTTTGATAATGAAGCGTAACATATCCTCTGACCGCGGTGCGCGACGTGAACAGTAGGCAGGTGACGCTCGCGATAAACTTCGTACACGCTGCGACCACCGATAATCTGTTGACGCCACCACACAGCATTACGCACGTAGGGCTTTGAAGGCTCTAAGTTCCAGCGTTAACAAGAAAATGCCAACACGTACGTCCTACAGGTTAATCGCAAAGTTATTGCGACCACAATTCGTTTTTTTTTCTTTTTGCCGTTGGTTTTCGCGATTACCGAGCTATCTCGGAGGCATCGGTTCTGCCTTTCGTTGAACAACGATAATGTGGACACGCATGTATACCGTTTGCAGTATATATACAAACAGATGACAACCGTCAACAGAAAATTCTAGCATGTGTATAAAACAGTTCGACGCACAGGAAGCGAAAAATCTATGCAGAATGCAACTGCAAAGCGAAAATCACCAGGGCCATTCGTGCCATATAAAACAAGCTTCGTACCACTGATCCCATAGACGGTCCGTGTATGCACTTCATTGCTTTCGCATCATGTGTATTTCCAAATTTAGCGCATTTGCGCATTACAGAACACATATCGGAGTGTTTGCCTCAAACTCAATATTATGTGATGTTCGATTGCATTTAAATTGCGAGTTGTAGCACGCCCAAATTAATGTAACATCTTTTGCACTGTGCCCGCATTTCTTTTTCATGAGCTTCTTATTTTTATTAAGTGAGGTTGGATTGAAAGAAGAAGCTTTCCAGGTGATTGAATTTCAGGAAACCACGCCTCAACACAAACGAGAAACCAGGGCCTATGCGCATTCGCTTGCGGACGGCTTCCTGTGCACTACCCATTTATTGTCTGTGCCCTACCCGTGGGGGCGCTGGTGGTGGCGTTTTTCGCAGTGTCACCTGGGCAGAGTCGTCTAACGTCCATAAATAGCTTGCCGTTTAGACGTTTGAGGAGATACCCTTCGGTGGCTCAGTGGTTAACGACTCGCATTCACGTCGCGGAGGTCTCGCGTTCGATTCCACACGCCGGAGCCTTTTTACTGGATTTTTAAAGATTATAGTCTTTCTTGGGACCTTCGACGCAAATATTTTGGTCTGTCTGTCTGTCTCTCTCTGTCTGTCTGTCTGTCTGTCTGTTTGTCTGTCTGTCCCCTAACTGTACACTTAACGGCACCAAAGTGACCTAACGATACTCCAAACGGCCGACCCCATACGCGGCGCCCACCAATATTGCTCAAGCTTCAGCGTTCATACTTGTGCGATTGTCGATTAAAAAGCAATTATTGCACATATCTGAGGCCCCATAACAACACGTCAATATTATGTATGTGTATTTTTTCCTAGAAAAGGCATACATAAGAATTTTAAGGATCGTTGCCTTTATAACGCTGCGCTGGCCATTCAACGCTTACACGAAACGGCAAGTGTTTCCAACGCTTTGCTAAGACGACACGGTAGTGGCACCTACCCGTCCCCTTGCGTTCTACACCTTATCACCTCAAGTACGGGCGCACACGCTGCACGCCCCGTTTTCCAGGATAACTGCCAGATAGCGCTCATGTCTCACGTGTGACGTGATTTGATGCGCTCGTTCACCTCCGCTGCACGCTCAGGGCACTCTAACGCAGCGCCCACAGAACACCATTCACTGATTTTCTTGCGCAGAACATCAAATAAACGTTTTGTTCACTCTCTCCAGACGCAAGACTACCGTCTTCCGACGAAATTTGTGGTGTAACATGCAGATACAGGGCCAATTCTTTTCTTCGTTGCGTTCTCATTTATATAGACATGTATACACATACGCTGCGTGACATCTACGCCGACGCCGGTGACGAAATTCAGCCGAGAGTGTCCATATAAGTGCTATCGCAATAAAACAGCAGTGGGACGAGCAGGCGACAAAACGGAGTGAATTGCGAAAACACTGAGCATAGAGGTACGAGGAAAATCGCCTGCGCAAAGGAAATCCACAATTAGAAGGAACGAATGAATTTATTCAAATGAAGTTGGATAGTTTTCTTTGGGCGAGGTGTGGGAAAGGAGAGATTAACCCCTGTTTCTTCCAATGCTCCGTCGAATACAAACGTTTTTTTTTCGCACTGCGAGCAAACAAGGCCACTTTAGTATTTATTTAGTACATAGTAAAAATTCGAGCAAAAAAAAGCAAGGCACGGATTCATTTTTTAGCCTTGGTGCACACGCAGCTGCATAATCTAATTCTGTATAAACAAGTTGTACACCGTGCTGATCGGCCTGCAGGGTATTATATGTTAAGGATGTTCATAAAGTGCATTTCACCAGCTTTAGTTTAAGGCGAAGCTTGTGGAGCAGCTGCACCTTCAATTACAACGTTGTGGCAAGGCACGATATGTTGTTAAAATGTGGCGCGGTAACCACACCAGCACAGTACATACTCTTTGCCCTAGGTTATAAGCAGGATATGTTGTAGGTAGAAAGATGTTTACAGGCATGACGAAATTAAAATCTTAGCCGGACGCATCGCCGAATTGCAGTCATTAAAAACATGTATAACAACGTAGCTCTAATGCACTGCCTAGCACATGCAAATGAGGTATCAGCTGAGTGGCTCGCAGTCTGATCTACAGACACTTGAAGCCACGCATATAGAAAAAATCAAATGTACAAACGAGTGCTGAAAAAATATATAAGGTATCTGCAGGTGTCGGCTGGAGCTAGCGAAAAAAGAGTAGTACTAAGAAAAAAATCTTCAGTAAAGCACCTCAGTATTCTTACTGAAACGACATCTGTAAGTGAAGTTTTGACACATTACCTTTGGGTGAGAGGGTCCGAGTGCAGTTGAAACATTTATTAATTGGGAAATACAGTTCTCTCTAGGGGTGCGTCACTGTAGATTGTTTGGTGACAACGAGATTTTTAGAGGAAAAAATTGATACATTTTGTTTCTTAACTTTATTTGTGAAGTTTTTGAATGTGCCACATAAAGTGCGAACTTGAAAATTTTTTTGGCGCATGCTTGTGCTTCCTATATAGGTACTCTCAAAATTTCAAAGACTTCGTATTGTGTTAAACTACACAGGAATTCAATCTACACTACAAAAAATATTTGTTTGTTATCAACAAAGTTCAGCTGTATTCGTCATGCTGCGGTAAGCCGTGAGTTATTGCCATAAATTCCCAATGAATTACAAGGGTAAAAGCAATAAAACGTATCGCTTTCCTGCTTGTAACACATTTCACCTGAAAAAAAGTTGTTTCTGCAATATTGTAGAAGAGTACTCTACAGCCCTCTAGGAGAGTAAGAATTGTGCGTCAGTCTTTCTGCTGATTCTTAACATGTGCTATATATCACGTTTCTTGGAATTAGGTTTTAACTGTCTTTTGTAAGCTTTCCAAAGCGACTCTCCAAGAAAACTTTAATTACCTGCAAAGAGCATAAACGTGTATCTTTAAACATAATGATGCAGGCAATAATTCAAGACAGAACAAAAAGAGCTACAGGTACTCTTATGTCTTTTCAAGTGTATTATCGCTTAAGTTAGACCTTCTTTACTTCGTGCTAATTTGAATGCCATAAAGGATCCTATTGCCACACGCAAGAAAACACGACGCAATGTTTTCTCGTACATTTGCGGGTAGGCTTAAAAGTAGCCGATGTTAGTTATATAGTTGTGGAGAGCTGCTTGTGTTTTTTTACTTTTCCGTTGTGTCTATTAAGCCTTTGTTTTTTTTCATCTCTCCTGAACTTTCAAACAACTTGACGAATATGTCTTTTGTTTGTACAATTGTGTGGTGTGTAAGGTTTTCATTGCGCTATTAGGGATCTTAAGTTAGGGAATGAATGCGTTATGTAACACCGGAGCATGGCGCACTTAGAATGTCGAGGGTCATCCTCTCTATTCGGAACATAGCAGAATGTGTACTACTGAAGCACACCATCTGACACCACGAGAACAGGATGCGTATTTAATGACATAAATTAGGTAATGCGTTCATCACCAAGAAGATGCGACTCCAGTGTTGCAAAAAGAGCGAGCAAGAGTGGAAGGCTTGGACGATGTCTTCGTTGCGTGCGTTGAGTGTGAGTGTGCCTAACCAATTCTGAGCACTTAACCACGTGTTACTCAGCGATCTCGGAGACGTATGTGTCGGAGTCAGACCTCCTCTAATGGAGGCACTTGCGTATGATTGTGTGGACGGGTGTAGTATACGACAACGATATGGCGAGGCAGGCACTCTTGATTCAGCACGCCGTAGACGTACAGCTGGACGTCAGGGCAAGACATGCTGTGCGTCATTTTGGTGACCGAAGAGTGGTAGGCAGCTGCTGGCGTCACGCATAAAGAAGCACTTTGCGAAAAGGGGCCATTTTCATCGCGTTGATGGCCTTCCTTCTTTGGCTTTACCGCTATTCCATGGAAGCTATTTTTGCCCAGGCGGGTAACTGGTGATATCTCCGTCACATGGGCGTCAGCCCGTGCAGGCGATCTCGACAGACGATGGGCCTGCTCTTTCAGATATAGCTTTTACCGGTGCGTGATCCTTGAGGGTGGTGCCGGAACTTCCATTGAAAGTGGCACGGATGTCTCCGACGTTAACATGTGGTGCTACTAGGGGCTGATGCATATACGAAGAACAAATAGCACGAGGTATATGGCACGCTGGGGTAACAAGGGCATAAAAATACAGGCATATTTCTACCACTTAGGCAATCGATTTCATGCGAAGCATTTTTTGTCTAGCTTCGTGTGCCACAATTTAACCATGCTTAGTAAATGAATTGCAATAATTGCGTAATTTGAGTAGCTGCGTGCATGTCGCGTTTAAAAAAAAAGAGAGCGCCAACGTGCATTCATAAACAAATATGAAGGAGTGGCATGCTTCGCACACTAGACCCACGTTCCGGGGTTTTAATACGCAGTAAAATGTTTCTCGTATTGACCATCAAGGACCCTTGGCTGCTATTATTGCCGAAAGAACATGTGTAGTCATAACTCTGTGCGTTGAAGCATCGCCACCAGATAGGGCCGACAGAGTAACGGTATTTATGAAATTAGGGGAGAGGAGAGCTGCTGCTTTCCCGCTTCTCATCGTGCGCCGAAAAGGGAAGGGTAGGGCTGCCGGTGTAGACATGAGCAGATGAGTCACGTTAACAGCGTTCCTGCTAGGCTAATATTGCGTTTCAAAAGCGCAGAGTCACGCCGCGTGTCACACGATGGCAAATGCGTAAAGAGAGGGTGGTTTAGACAGCTCACTCGTTATGAAGAGCCCAGTTATATTTTGTCACTCTCACCAGCCACGGCATCAGCAATCGTTCAGCTACAATTGTCTTACGAGAACGTAAGCGAGCACGTTATGATTTTGCTAAATTGTGAATAATGGCCCAGTGGGCTCAACGCAATTGTAATTGCTGTAGGAAAAGAGTCAACATTTGGCAGTGAATTCTCCCGCGTGGAAAAGTTCACTTTTCTGCATTGAGGTGACATGTTCACCCGGAAGCGGAGCATGGCAAGCAATTGCCTTTTAACACGCAATATTACCACAACCAATATTGCTGCAGAGTGGCTAAGGGAACATGGGAGAGGCCTTTGTCCTGCAGTGGACGTAGTCAGGCTGATGATGATGATGATGATGATGATGATGATTGACACAACGTTGAAACAACTTTCCCAACTTTGCGTCAACGTCGTGTCAAAATTTGTGCTACTGAGAAAATGAGAAGGTGATGTGAAGTGAACCCGACAACGCTGTCGCGTTCAGGCGTCCTGCAAGCCTTATTATGCCGGACTAAACCAGTGAATAAAATGATACGGCGACATTCGAAGTAACGACAATCAAACACTCTAAAATACCCATGTCGGAAATAGTTGAGCCTTGCGGAGAAAACTGTACATTGATGAAAATGAAAGCATCAAGCTGGCAATTCAGAAATAATCTCTTTGGCTTTTGGTACAAAATAACAAAACACACAACCGTCTATTTTACACACCATTCCACAGTTCCTTTGAGAGCCATCATCAGGCACATCATATTTTTTTTCTTATACACTGAGTGCGAACTTACGCCGGTAGCCTGCTTATATGTGTCCGTGCAGTCGACTCCTAAATACCATAACAAAAGAGACAATTGAAATCGTTTTATTTCATTACACTCTGTCAAAAACTTGCTTGTGTTGACATAAATGTTGCCTTAATTGCTAGAAAACAGCCTCTAGTTCTAACAATTTAGGTAAAAAAACAAAGCGAATTTCTGCAAACGCTTATTCAGAGACAAGGGCTTTCTGATTGCAAAAGTATCCTGTTAAATAGCTGTCCAATGTGCCATCTACGCATACCACCTCGTGCTAGGCAATTCAAAATACTCTTATTTTCCGGACGGAACCTGTACGTTTAGGCTGAAAAAAAATTAACCTGGTAAAAAATTCTTTGTATTTCTCCTCACAAAATAATTTTTAGTATAACAATAATTCGTACAGCTATCGAAAGGCTCGCAGTTCTATCGTCTTTGTCCATCGAATAGACAATTAGGTTCTGATTAAATGAACGAGCATGGTATCGGCACGTACAGGCCAACATGAACACCTTGAACGCTTCATGATGTTGTTTAATGTGTCTGTGCGTGCACGTGCGTATGTGTTGTCATATGCTTTTTAAGTGCATATCCGAGTCATCACCCAGCACCTGAGGCAGCATATCAAGTGAAGAATCTGCTCACATCTCCGAAATTCTATTAAGGCATTTATCTCTTTCTTTTTCTCATTTTTCGCTGAGCCACTGAACACTGACCATTCACGCTAGTGCCTGGTTATATATTTAGGCATGCCTGATTTTGAAGCATACGGGGAAGTGAAGGATGAGATAAGTGCTGCGTGAATCTAATGTATAAATCCTCACGCAGTCATTCGAGCAGGCCACCCCCAGCACAGATTTACAAGGCAATGCGATAGTTTGAATTTATCAAGCGTGAACGCTCTTAATTATACCGTTTATAGTACATGTGCAATACATTTGGTTTTTTGGCAGCTGGCACGTACTAACCAACTTATAAATATAATTTATTTTGACTCGATCAGTCGGAGAAAGATGCATATACAGTGGGTGGTACTTCCATACTTCACCAAACTATAGTGATTATGTCCTAGTGGTCATTTAGCAACGGCACTTGTATATCCAGCAGTTGCCTAAAGGAGTTCGGTTCTGGCTATAGATGGCTGCTCCTGAATGATACTCTGTGAATGTGTTCCAAATCTTTCACAGGTCTTGTGCTCTCTTTTTTTTAACTGCGCAGGTTTTTTCTGCCTGTCGTAGGCCCATCGACGTGAAAGAGAAAGCTATCTATCTATCTATCTATCTATCTATCTATCTATCTATCTATCTATCTATCTATCTATCTATCTATCTATCTATCTATCTATCTATCTATCTATCTATATATCTATCTATCTATCTATCTATCTATCTATCTATCTATCTATCTATCTATCAATCTATCAATCTGTCAGTCTGTCTGTCTGTCTGTCTGTCTGTCTGTCTGTCTGTCTGTCTGTCAGTCTGTCTGTCTGTCTGTCTGTCTGTCTGTCTGTCTGTCTGTCTGTCTGTCAAGGAGTGTACGTCTGTATGCCCTCGAGGTCATCTTTTTCACTCAATATAAAACTCCATATAAAATATAAAAGGATTGTGTGATGAACGAAAAAACTAGTTATGACTTCAATAACGTCAGATACCTGTCGCTTGTGTCAGCAAACCTTTTCTCTCCGTCACGAGAGGCACATTTCACGGACCCCTGCCTACCGGGGCCCGTGAAATGCAGGTAGAAGTTTTTAAAAATCAAGGAACGAGCATTAGGCTGTGTGTAAATGTTTTCACAATGCCGCTAAGAAGCCCGGGCCACATCGAAAAATTTTAGTAGCTATGCACTAGTGACGCCACCACTGATGAAAGTGAAGTTGTGGCTTTCCTTGGATTAACTAGGTTTTTTCTTAGCCTAACTTCGTTTCTGTAAGCTTATCCTGATTTCTCTTGACTAAACTTTTTTTGTCGAAGCGTAGTAGTGACACCATTTAATTAGATCCTAATTGGATGTTTTAAGATATTTTTGTCTCCTAGTCAAGGTGTCTCTCGCCCTCAACTCGGTGTCAGATCACCGTCGCTGAGCCCGTTACCGAGCAGCCTCTCGCCGCCGTTTGTGCAACGCCGCTTCTTCTCCACGACTCAACTGCTTTTTGATCCTATAGTCATAATCACCACCGAATCAAGAAATGTGTTATTCTGTAACACGCTCACTACAGTTAACGAAGCACGCTTAGTTAGGCTAAAGCCTTAGGAGCATCGTCAATCGCGAGGAGTAACGGTGGGCGTGGACGTCAACTCAAGCGAATGAAAAGCCGTGTTGTGGGGTTGCCACATGACGTCATCATGACGTCAAAGTTCGTCAAGTTGAGACACCCCACAAACGTCGTGAATATGTACTCTCGCACATGACAGTTCTTTTTTTAATGTGAGCCGATCCTGGAGTCATTGTAGAAGCAACGTGAGGCGCAAAAAGTGTGCAGCGTCCCTGATCCCGGATGCAGGGCTAGAAGCACCTTCGGTGCGAGAAGTATTCGGGGAGAGGGTTCATAAATGCAATGGACTTAAGAGATAAAGATAGCCTTCAGCTACAAGTCATCTAAGGCTAATGCATAGGGAAACCGTGCATATATTTTAGAATTACAAGATTCTTAAATTTTTAGCATATTGTTCATGTCCTACTTTTATAGAAGATGTCTTTATTCATTCCTGCAAAGAATAAGATCAGTGAGTTCTACGAAAATACACTCGCGTCGATTCACTTTGAAAC
>NW_023609005.1:0-24217 GCF_013339725.1 Rhipicephalus microplus
CCGCTTTAAGGAGCTTCGCCCCTAAACTAGCAGTTCCGTGTACGAGTACAACCGGTGAGCGAAGCTCCTTAGAATGTGACGCAAACGAATATATGCGCCTGATCTGGCTGCACGCTTTCATGAAGCCGCGCGCCCTATAGGGACCCTGAAAGGTCTTTGGCGATTTTGTACACACACATTGGCTCGGTAGGCCAAGTCCCGAGGATTATTTAGAGACCGATTTTAGCTCTCTGCGTCAATTGTAATTGACTACAACGCTTTAAAAGTGCGAATCGCTGCAAATCGGTGCAGATTGCTGCGACTCGGTTCGGCCAGTTTTCAACTGCCCATTCTGTGACCGACATTTCTCTGGCCATTTGATGTCACCGTGGCTGCTAATCTGATTGGCTGTCATGGGCTGTAAAATGCGCGGAAGTAAGAACGGCTGGTAGTGTGGCGGCACCTGTCGGAGCAGACACGAACCACCCGTGATCTCAGTCTTTGTTGCTAGACGGCGTGCGTGCTGCCGGGCGCACTGTGTCATGGCCTCCGAGACTGCGCGCAACCTGTCGGCGTGCCGGAGGTCTAGACTGGTAAAGCTCAAAACGATCGCTGCAGCGTGCCTCACGAGTTGAGGGGGACAGGTAGAGGTGATAAACGAGGGTATATATAATTTTCGTAGCAGATTTCGTGGACGGCGTGTCACCAATTTGTGGTGCGAATGATTCGACCATAAACGGTGACAAAACTTAAAGAAAAAACCGTTGCAGGGTGCCTGACCACCACACCGTGCAGCGCGTCTCTGGGAGACGCGGCGTCGCACCCTCTTTCCCATATGGAGAGGGAGGGCATCGGCGTTGCGTAGACATGTGCCCCCTCTCCACATGAGGAGAGGGCGCGCACCGGGTCGAAAAGCCACGCGCTACAACGGGTGCGTGTGGTGTGGGCGTTTACGTGAATGCAGATTGCGCATGCGCAGACGCCACGGCCAATGCGAGAAGCAGCGCAAGATATCATAAAGAAACCAGAGAAACAAGCAAACAAAGAGAGAGAAAGAAACACGGCTAATTGAACAATCTAATTGAACAATCTAATGAACAATCAGCGAGTCGATGCTTCAGATACCTTGATATACGGTTTCCATGCATCAGGTGCAACGCTGTGGAAGCTATGCAGCAAGTTCATTCGATAAGTTATCTAAATTTGCCCATCTGGAACCTGCATTTGTCGTAAACGTGGCGTCCGCAATTCGTTCCGTTTTTGCGCTACTTGAACCAATCGCGGAGGCCACGATACGAAAGAGAGAGAGAGAGAGAGAGACGCTAGGCCATCCAGGACAACCTCTTGACAACAAATAGTATAGTGGGGTTTGTTGGTTTCAAAGTCACGAAAGCATCGTCATAAACAAAAATAAAAAAATCGCTTTACGGGTGGTAAAATCATTGAACTACTTATTGGTGCGGTGCGAATGCACGAACTGCAAGAAGTCTCGCAAGATTCCATATGCCGTGACAATTCGTTTAGCATTAGTGTTCACGGTCTGCGCTGTTCTGGTGCGTCTCTCTCTTCCACAGTAGCAGGAGCCTACCATAGTCTACGCCTGATCTATAGTCTCGATATGGTCGTCTATAGACTTACTCCGTTTCTTGAGTAAGTCTATAGACGACCATATCGAGACTATAGATCAGGCGTAGATCTATAGTCTCGATATGGTCGTCTATAGACTTACTCCGTTTCTTGAGTAAGTCTATAGACGACCATATTATAGTAATGGGAGTAGTAGTAACTATTGCTACTATGCCGTTACTAACAGGAAGTAGTAATGGCAAGGCCAGTAACAGTTACTACCCTTGTTGTTGCTACCTGCTGTTAGTAACAGCAACGGTAGTAAGGATTCCTACCCTTGCTTTTACTAGCTGCTGCTAGGAACGGCAAGAGTAGTAACAGTGACTACGCTTGCCGTTACTAACTCCGTTACTAACAGGGTTGTAACATATGTGACAAACTGTTACTACCCAAAAGTAGCAAGTAGCACTACTTTTTTTAAGAGTGCACAGCAGGAATAGAATCGATCACACAGAAGAAATATACAACCTCGCAGACCGATATGAACATGAATATATGACCAGACGAGACAGGCAAGACGTGATATCACAACCGAAATGAGATTAATGCAAACAACGGAAACCAAAACCGGACGCACGCGCGTCAGACGAATACACGTAACCAGCAACTATACTCTTGTACTAACGGCTGCGCTATGTAGACCGATTAGCTGGCCGACCCGTGCACAGGTACGAGGAAAATGTCTACTTCCGAGTCGGGGAAATGGGAGATACCGATCGATAAGAGACGATATCGTATCGCACCCGGCCGAGGCCGCTGCAGCTGTTCGTATTACGCCGTCGTAATAATAACGACGCACACGTTGAGGTTCCCAACCAGCGCCCCCTGGAGATCGTCATCAACGGCCGTTTCCATTGATTGATTGATTGATTGATTTGGGGTGTTTAACGTCCCAAAACCACCATATGATTATGATTGATTGATTGATGATTTGTGGTGTTTAACGTCCCAAAACCACCATATGATATGATTGATTGATTGATTGATTTGTAAGGTTTAACGTCCCAAAACCACGATATGATTATGAGAGACGCCGTAGTGGAGGGCTCCGAAAATTTCGACCACCTGGGGTTCTTTAACGTGCACCCAAATCTGAGCACACGGGCCTACAACATTTCCGCCTCCACAGAAAATGCAGCTGCCGCAGCCGGGATTCGATCCCGCAACCTGCGGGTCAGCAGCCGAGTACCTTAGCCACTATAGACCACCGCGGCGGGCAACGGCCGTTTCCAAACTATAGCGGCGTCCAAACAAACTCTTCGGCGACAGCGCGCCCTTATGGACAAAATTATCGCGACTTATTGAGCGGGAGAATCGGTCAAAGTGCGCCACCACAACTAAAAAATAACTGTAAGCCATTTCACCGTGTGAATGTGGATGACTCGCAAATATGTTGACACAGGTGAGATACAATTTACAACGTGGACTTACATGCTTAAATGCTGCATGCTCGTGTTTTTTTTTTTTTTCTGTACACCGAGATGCGGCCCTTTAAAGCAATCGGGTAGGAGTATATCAAGGGGGACTGCTAAAAATAACTATAGGTTTCATCTGAGACGCTTCTATAGTCTAAATAAACGGATGGATCGTTCTTCTCCGCGCTCGCTGCCACCCAACGAAAACCAATCTAACGAGGAGCATGGGGGGGGGGGGGGTGCCAAAGATGGCAGTCCCGTTTTAATAACTCGTCTTCGCATTACATCGTCTACAAAGTTCTACTTGAGTATCTATAAAGTTCTACTTGAGTATCTACGAAGTTCTGCTTGAGTATCTACGAAGTTCTACTTGAAATATCTAGAAAGCTCTACTTGAATATCTCCGCACTACTTTGTCATTGCAAAGGCCTAATCAGAGGGGATCAGTAAGAGGAGAACGGGGGGGGGGGGGGGGGACTTCACAGTGGTATATACTACCACATATTTGAGCGCATAACCATGAGCGCACATATGTGGGGAAGAGGTTACGTTGAGTTGCACCAAGTTGAAATATTTGACGAGATGAACTACATCAAAAAGTTTGCTACTGACTATATGTGATCTAAACTTCCTTTAATTGACGCCATCACTCATTTCTTCAAACTGGATATTACGTAATTTCGAAACAGAAACCGCCCAGTGACAACGATCGAGTCATTTGCATAATAAATAGGCCGCTGTACGAGATGGGTGTGGTCGCCCGCCAGGGCGATTCTGCCCGTCCCAACTTATATAATTCAGAGGGCCGGATGAGGTTTAAAAGTCGAAAACCTCTTCCGCCTCCAAAAACTTGCCAAGTTTCTATCGACCGACGTGTGTTCCACACAGATGCATATTAAATGCTCTAACTATATACAACGGGTATTCTTCCTTAGAGTGCTCACTGGTCAAACAGTCAATTGTTCGAGTGTACTTACATGACAATCGTAATCTCACCATCGCTAAACCTCCTAAAGAGAGAACTTGCGTCAGCGTGCCGTCCAATAGAGCTTACTAATTATCTTGGTGTCAAGTACTTATGGAAGACTTACAGACAGCTGACTAAAGAATGCTTGACGATTCCCAGGACAACAATAGAGTTCTACCATAGGAGAGCGGTAAGTTTGTTGTCTACAACGACGGTACGAAAGGTTTCTAAAATCACAAGTTTGTTTAGTATACAAAAATATTAATGCAATGCATTTAGGAAAGAAAAAAGAGTAACGACTTCGACTTCGAGTACTTCGTAAGAGAACAGGGGGGGGGGGGGGGGGGGTTAGAAAAAATGGGTAACGATTTAGAGTACAGGTCATTGAGCAAGACACTTTTATTTAAACTGCAACCGAGCGAGATCGATTCAGCATGTCCAGGTCATCGTAAAGGCGCAAGTTAGTATAGCTGGTTTTACGTCGGAAACGTGAATGTCCTGGTAATTTCGTCGCGGATTGTGAAATCGGCATTGAGCCAAACGTTGCGTTTTAGGTAGTAACGACGAACCTTTATTTCTTAACGCGCGTTTAGAGTACTTAAAATAGCTGAGCAAACAAAAAATACTCATGGTTCGAGCGGATACCAGCCATAGCACGACTGTGCGAAAGAGACGCAGAGAGGGAGGTAGAGCACTCACTATATACTTATATATATGACACCTTATATATAAAAAAAAATGTTTCGCTTCGAGGTAGGGACACCTGGTTTTCGACTAAAGCGCGCCACCTCTCATCCACCACCACGGGGCCGTATGTCGCGTCGTCCCATCTGGGTTTTAATCGAATCGCCGCGAACACCTGCCTCAGTCCATTACGCCGCCTCACTCACCGCCGCGAGCGCCGCTCAGCCGTTTACTGAGCGCACGAACATCCGCACTATAAGTTATACATTACACATTTACCTATACAGCGTAGGCGCGCAGTGTATACACGCACATTTTCTATCCGACCGCGTCATTTTTCGCAGGCACGATCGAGCACTCGGCAAAAGTCATTCACACGCTTGTGGCATTCGCGATTTGCACGACCATGTATTGTTTGTTGTTTCAGGTACCTATTCGGATTGATTTGATTGATTTGTGGAATATAACGTCCCAAAACCACATATGATTATGAGAGACCGGTATAGTGGAGGGCTCCGGAAATTTAGACCACCTGGGGTTCTTTAACGTGCACCCAAATCTGAGCACACGGGCCTACAACATTTCCGCCTCCATCGGAAATGCAGCCGCCGCAGCCGGGATTCGAACCCGCGCCCTGCGGGTCAGCAGCCGAGTACCTTAGCCACTAGACCACCACGGCGGGGCAATGTTTGTTTGTTTGTTCAGGTACCTATTCGGACAGTTGTTGTGATTACTCAATCTGAGCACTTTTTTTTACAGAGGCGAAGCCCCTTGGCGTCGAGCCATGTCCCTCCGTCCGTCGTGACGCACCGTGACGATGAAGAACAAGCGCTATAAGGCAGACCATCCATTCTCTTTCTGCCACGGATAAAAAAAAAAACGATCGTGAAAGCACGCACTGACCCGCGAAAGGCCCTCGCGAAGTTGACCTTTATGGCGAACAATAAAACAACATTGTATCTGCTATCTAGACGTTACACATTTGTATGTTCGAGTGGGCAATGTAGGGGAGATTCGCGGTTACCCGATTGACCCCCGGAGCTTCGCCCACTCATCAACAATCACTTCGTGGATTTGTTAATATTTTTTTCTTCCATTTTTGTCACTGCTGAAACCCTCAATCTCGACCCTTTCCCTACGGCATTGATAAACTAGTGAATTATTCAAATGAATTTGACTGAATGAAAAAAAAAAAACGTTGGTTTTATATACAATAGCGGACAATTATTTAACACTAGATCATACCGAAATTCATTCAGCCTTATTAAGTCGAGAAGAGCCGCAATTTAGTCCACACAAGTCAACGTTACGAGAGGTGGTATGTTCAAGTGAATATGCTAGCTAAGCGCACGTGATTTGGTGCTCGAACCCCATTCTCTAACGGATGCGCCCGTACGGGTCGCGAATCGGACCTATGCAGCTCGCTGCGGTTGTCGTTGAACAAGACTAGAAACAGCTGTTATGAGTGACGAGTCTCACCGAAACTCTGGCTGGCTCCGGTCCTCCGGGCAGACCTTCCGCTAGATCACTGCATATCTTACAGGGCCCGGAACAACATTTACAAACGCGGAAGTCAAGAATAACATCAGGAGACGGAGGAAGATGCAGAAAAAAAAAAGAAAGACTAATTTTGTACCATGCATGCTCAAAAGATGATTTTTTTTTTTAAAGACTACTGTCCACTGCTTTTCCGTTTTGTGTAGCAATACAAATCGTACCATCTGAAGGGCCTAACCTCGCAGCGGTTTCTCCGCCAATTGCGTAGAAATTTTCAACATAGAATTTACCTCTCTGCGTTAAATCTCCTTCCGTCAGCAGGATCAATGGTCGCAACACTTGTCAGTGGAGGCGATGACAATAGTTCTGCCGGCGAAAGTCGAAAACCGAAACCGCATGCGGTTTTTGCAGGCTTCGTCGAGTTTAGTTTATTAATAAAAGAAAGAAATGCCTTAGTGGTCGTTGAAGGAATGCACACACTTCTTTCTTGTTGGTATAAGCGGCAGCCGGATGGATGGATGTCATGCTCGCGTTTCTCGGCCGTTTGCAGGCAGGCGTGCAGGCAAGCGAACACACCGCCGGCAGCGCCACCAGGCGGCGCCTCTTTAAACGAGCGATTAAAAAAAAAAGCAAATATGGTATGGCACAGCCTAAAGCCGCCTCAAGTGCATAAAATACAATATCGGGTTATACATGTGTTTTTAAGCAAAACAAGATGTCTCACACGTAATGGCGTTTAAACAACCAGCAGCCAAAAAAAAAAATCGTCTGATAATGTGTTGCAGTCACGATGATCTCTCCACAAACTATGTCTAGCTAGAATTTAGCGGATGACCCAAGACGACAGTGTAGAGGATTTCTTGTCCTATACCAGATATATTTACACATCGCTGTTGGGTGACGCTCATTTTGTCGATTTTCAACATCGAGTTAAATTATAATTCCTTTCTTATGGGACGAAGGCGTACTCGTTTGCCGCCGATGTGATGAACGATTCTTCTCCATTTGCGCCACAATAAAGCAAATTCGAGAGCCTTAAATTACTTAAAAGTACAGGCCCACCGGCGCCACTGCGACGAGTGCTAAAAAAAAAATCGTCGGAGCGGCCCGCGATCCTACCCCTATAAAACGGGGGTGGAACCTTCAGGACCCCAATAAAAGTTTTTCATCCCTCCATCCATCACTGCGCGACTAAGTTCACCATACGACATCACCGCGACGTCAAACATCGCCAAAATTTGTGGCCTCGTTACGACGTCTCCATTGCGTCAGGTGACGTCATCACGTGACAACATGACTTGGTAATAGACGGGCCGATCACGGAGGCAGTGCAAAGTCAGGTGAGGTGCCTCCGATCCCGGAGGTCATAGGAAACCACGTTAGGCGCAAAAAAACTTTCGGAAGCCGGTGGCGGCGAAGAAATCAATGTAATCGACCGAGAAGGAAAAATAAAGACGGCTTTCGTCTTTCAACCGTCTTTACACTTTTTTTTGCTTTTTTTCGCGCTGTTTTTTTTTTTGCTGAAAGCGACAAAACGGGAAGGTTACCGAGACATACAAGAAACACGACAATACCCTCGAGACCTACGAAAAGCGATTTCCGTCTAGCAATAGTACCCTTGCCTCCCCCCCCCCCCCCCCCCCCCCCCCCCCCCCCCCCCGATTTCGTAAAGAATGAACGCCTATTCTGGACCCACCCTCCTCGCGCGCAGCAAAGCGGCCACTCTGAACGTAAAAAAAAGTACTAATTATAAAGCGAAACGTAAATAAAACCTGGCACTTTATGCGAATGAGCGAAGGCGCGTTGGCTATAGCGCGCTATCTCTCGTTTTTCCCAGAAAGCGAAGACACCACCACCCCGCAAGGTCAAGCCGTAGCGAAACGAATGGGCAGCGCCAAGCAACGAAGACTCGATTAGATTAGATTTGTGGAGTTTAACGTCCCAAAACCACTGTATAATTATGAGAGACGCCGTAGTGGAGGGCTCCGGAAATTTCGACCACCTGGGGGGTTCTTTAACGTGCACCCAAATCTGAGCACACGGGCCTACGACATTTCCGCCTCCATCGGAAATGCAGCCGTCGCAGCCGGGATTCGATCCCGCGACCTGCGGGTCAGCATCCGAGTACCTTATAGCCACTAGACCACCGCGGCGGGGAGCAACGAAGACTCGATCGTGAACTTATTTACAGCGCCGTCTTTTTCTTTCTCTCTTGCTCCTTCCTTGTCGTGTATTTTTTCTGGTGTTGCGCCGTAAATAAGTTCACGATGGATCCTAACCAAGTGGCCCAACTTGGCCGTCCCACGACGAAGACTCGTACGAGCTCTTGTAACAAACGCGGAAGCGGTGGACGCACGTGGTGCTGCCCAAAAAGCAGGCCGCGGGCCAGCCACGCCCGAAGTCGTGGTCATCACTTCGCCTTCAAAGCCGCGGTATACGTATAACGGCTGCCCCCGCACACTCGGAGTCCACCGTCCACTCCAATTGAGCTTTTGCTGTGACCTCGTCACCACCTTCTTTGTATCATCCGCGCGATGCCACCTCGTAGTACGATCAGCAATAAGCGCCCCTAATTCAAACGCATTCACTGTCCTTGCACCGGTGACGCGTAAATCCAGAAAATCACGAGGAGAGATTGTACATGGTGGCCACATTAATTTTATAAATGTAGGTTTTCTTTTGTACTATATGCCCAAATCGTAATCGCTCTTCGATAGAAAGCAAAAACAAACAAACAAAACAAACAAACAAATAGCGGTGCCAGGCTATATGGAAAACAGCACTATAGGTAAACAGCTTAACATACGTTGCATGGCGAAGTTAGTTTGCAAGTTACAATCATAGGTAGGTTTTAGCACATTTCCATCATATAGCTAATATGTTATTCGGGCAGCCCCCATCAAATGAAAATACAAGCAGCATTTTTCTGATAATTCGCAAGATACGACATTTCTTGAGCTTTAATGGACATCCAATGTACCCCGCCCACACCTGCACGCGAAGAGGGAGGGGGGGCGCTGGATCCCCCCTAACCCCCACGGTTCACGCTACTCCCTTACAGAACATCGCCATATATAGACTATATATATAAGACATGTGGGCGCCGCCATGTTAAGCTGTTGAGCCGATGTTTTCTTGTTTTTTATCTTGCGACGCCTACTGTAACATTGTTCGTTTAGTAGTTTAACATGCAAAACACGAAGGTTACCAGCCCAATACGGCGGCACTTAAACCCACCCGTGAAATATCTATAGACATGCGAGAAATCGCACTGCGCGTGATTAAATGTAAGTCGTCGCCCCGCCGCGGTGGTCTATAGTGGCTAAGGTACTCGGCTGCTGACCCGCAGGGTCGCGGGATTGAATCACGGCTGCGGCGGCTGCATTTCCGATGGAGGCGGAATGCTGTAGGCCCCTGTGCTCAGGTTTGGTGCACGTTAAGAACCCCAGGTGGTCAAATCTCCGGAGCCCTCCACTAAGGCGTCTCTCATAATCGTATCGTGGTTTTTGGAACGTTAAACCCCACATATCAATCAAAGGTAAGCCGTCCTTCACGTCGCGCGTTACAATTACGCCATAAAATGGGTGGGAGGTAGAGAGAGAGAGATTCCAGGCGATAGACACAAGCTTTCCCGCCCGACTTCAGTTCTTTGGGGGCACATATAAACGAGACTGCAAAGAACGAACATTATTGAGTGCTCTTTTCTGAGTTAAGCACAACCTTAACGAAAACTGGCAGATCAGTGATGTCAAGGGACGTTAGCTGTGCTGTTTTAAAAAGTAATTTGAAGTGTTTTAAATGTAAGCGTTACTTGCACTGCTTTATTGTATTGGGACACAGATGTGAGGAGAGTAAAGTGGACGAAAAGACAACGCGGCCGCCGGCAGGGACCGAACCAACGACCTTCGGACGTGAGCTACACCGGCGGCCATTCCTCCCGTTCAGTTTGTGGGGTTTTAGGTGCCTATGCACGGGTGGTCATACCTGTCATAGTTTATTTGAATCACTCATTCACTCTCACCCACTCCCTCCCTCCACACACTCACTCGCTCACTCCATACACTCACTAACTCCACTCAACTCACTAACTCCATACACTCACTAACTCCACTCACCCACTCCACTCACTCAATCCAAACACTCACTAACTCCACTCAATTCAAACGCTCGCTAACTCCTCTGACCCACTCCCTCATTCCACTCACTCACTCACTCGCTCACTTCATACACTCACTAACTCCACTCGCTCAATCCAAACACTCACTAACTCCACTCAATTCAAACACTCGCTAACTCCACTCCACCCACTCCCTCATTCCACTCACTCACTCCACAAACTCACTCGCTCACTCATTCATACACTCACTAAGTCCACTCACTCAATCCAAACACTAACTCTCCTCGCTTCATACACGCACTAACTCCACTCACCCACTCACTCACCAACTCCACTCACTCATTCAGTGGCTCTGCTCTCCTCCTCACTCTGGCATTTGCTGACTCACTCCTCTGTTTCATCCAGACTCGAGAAAGGAAACAATAAGTGCCAAATATTCGACGGGGGAGACGAAAGAGACGTGGAGACGCCAGAAATAATCGCGAGAGTGTCCTTGACGGTGTCTAGACCTCCACGCACGACGATTATTACACGAGCCGTTGCGGCATCCCGTTGGCCGCGGACTATCGCGCCAACCAAGCCTGTCCGCCGCCAATTGTCCAAGAGAGAAGAAGCAAGCACGCGACGACGACGAATTATACCCGCACCCGCGAAAGAAATTGACTCACCCCCTCCTTCCACTGCCACCCTTTCGGTTTCCGGCGACGTCACGTGACCCGACACGACAGCGCACACGCGTAGTACATGCCTTTACGACTATTCGAACGATTAAGAAAGCGAGAGTCCCTATTACTATTATTATTTTCAATGAAAGGAAGTATGCAGGTACACAAGTCGAACATCGAGTTCCACGCCCACCGACGCTGTCGAGAACAATAGATTCCACTCATCCTCGTTGTAGCTCGAACAGTGTCTTTTTGTGATACTCTAAAGAAACAGTAGAAGAGTAACACGTATTTCACCTAGAAGACATCTTCGGCGAACGCATGAGGTACCTCGTGAAATTTCTATGTTCTTTCTATGTTTCTATGTTTCTATGTTTCTACCTTCTTTCTTGAAGGGCCTAAAGAAGTTTCTCTGTTTCTACCTTCTTTCTTGAAGGGCTTAGAAAATGTCCTGTATAAAGACGTATAGTTTATATTTTGCTTATTCTATGTCCTCAAGAGCAGAGTGCTTTGGCTATTTCTTGTCATTCATTGTCATGTATAATTTGTATAGGGAGTACCTATTTTCTGTATGTATATTGGTTTTTTTCCACCCCTGTTATAGCCCAAATAGGGCTGACAGTATAATAAAATGAAATGAAATGAATGAGGTATTGTGCGTGCATCTTGTCTCAATCTACAGCGTGAATCGAGACGACATACCTCGTCATACATACCAATCTACATACATACATACATACCTACATACATACATACACATACATACCATACATACATACATACATACATACATACATACATAACATCATACATACATACATATCATACATACATACACATACACAGGAACGCACGGGGGGACACGAGTTCGTTCTGGTTGCCGCCAAGAAGAGAGCATGCAGAAACCAGTTTGCCCGCCGGCCGGACCACATGGTGGCCCACGACGCCGCTCGAACTAGAACTGTCGGCGGCGGCGGCGGCGATAAGACGACGACGAGCCGCGCCGCAGAACCGGAATTCTTTCTTCGGCCACGCACTTTACTACGTCCACTCTTTCTCGTCAGCAGCAGCAGAAGAGGAGGAAGGGAGAAGAAGCCCGTACATCGTGCCGGTCACATTTGAGATGCCAACATCACGTCTCTCGGCCGGCAGAGAAGAACGAGGAGAAAGAAGCCCTGCCCGATGAACGAACTCACGAGGAAAGCTCGCGGGGAGGCAGCATTCACTCAAGAAGTGAGGCGGGCCCGACTCCTCAGCGGGCATCATCGTGGGACACGTCATACGCGCCGCGTGGAATGGAATTAGATGAAGCCCCGAGCGCCGTCCAGGGTTCGCCAAATTTGCTAGGGGATCGGTGCGCGACCAGAAGCGAGATATAGTTGATTCATGATAATAAGGGTTGCAGCGCGAGCACGAATGTGCTAGAAGAAACAGACGAAAGTCGAGGTACGGAAGGCAAAGAGGACAACACGAGCGCTGACTACCAACTGAATTTTATTATTCGCAGCACACATGATAATATACCACAAGCAACATTTGAACAGCCCACGTGAGCAACGTGACATATCTGGGGAATGTTCTGTTGAAAAGAAGGTACAAAAATGGCTAACCCTTATCTAAAAGCACAAACTCTTTGTCATGCAAGGCCACCGAAGGTTGGCTCACGCATCCGTCACCATTTTTTCTAATAAAATACGCCTCAGCTATTTCCCGAGTTAACTTGTCCATGTGGCGTGCCAGCACACTCACGCCGGAAATCGAGGCTGGCACCCGCAGCTTTGCAGTGCAAAACAAGGTTTGAACTGATACCTTTGCATATGTCATTCATATGTTCTCATAACCTTTTATTAATGCACCGCCCAGTTATAGCTGAATTAAATTGAATTGAATTGAATTGTTATTCACAACAACAAAGTTGCGAGGATGACCAGGCAAAAAAGAAGCTGCATTGAGCAGCTTGAGGGGAACCTGGCCACCTCCATACACTGGGCAGCTTCACAGCGGTCACACAAAAACGTGGTATGCATCATGAATGAACTAACTTAAAAAACACAAAAAACAGTAAACATCCATGGTCGGAATAAATAAACAAGGTCATTATAGAAACATTTGAAAAAAAAAGGGGAAAGAATAAGCGAAGTGCTAAAGACAGAGAAAAGGACAAACAAATAAGCCCTTATAGCACAAGCAATCACATAAATAAGTTATGACTCCAACAGAATTTTTTTTTTTCGGAGAGTTACTCGTAACTTAGTAGTAGTAGTATACGTGGTAGTAGGTACGAGTAGTGCAGCAGCCATAGGCGTCGACTTTTTTTTTTTTCTTTGTCTTGAGGATGTGTGGACCCTATAGCTGTTACGGTGGCTAGAGTTGTGGTGGTGGTGGTAGTGGTGGTGGTGTTTAGAAGATGAGAAAAGGCACCTAATTTCTGCAACCCGGTCGGGAGCACGGCGCAGTGCCTAAGAGTTGTACGGTGGCATGGTTAGAGCAGGGGTGGGGGTGAGAGGGCAATGGCGCGGCTTGGGGTGTCTACGGTTATTGTGGTAGTAGTAGTAGTAGTAGTAGTAGTAGTAGTAGTAGTAGTAGTAGTAGTAGTAGTAGTCGGTAGGTAGTAGTAGTATGAGTAGTATAGTAGTAGTAGTGTAGTAATCAGGGGCGTCGCAATTTTTTTTTGGGGGGGGGGGCGTATGGGGGGAGTGGGATGTTTTAACCATGCGTACTACGTATGCTCGTGTGTGCATTTGTGTGAAATATTTGTTCGAAAATTGAAAAAAAAAGAAATCTTAGCGCGGAGAACAGAATCACCACCAGTGCTAACCAAATCCGCTTTACTATACCTTTTCTCCGGGCGAAATATCGTGAAGAATTGATTGAAATTTTACATTAAAGTGGCTAGCAGAGGGACACCAAGTTGACTGCGTTGTCGTTGAGTTCGCGATCGTAGTTTCCTTATACTTCAAATAATAGACTTTTTAGTCTTTTTTTTTCTCAAGTACTCCCTTATATTCTAGCCGTGAATAAGTATAGGCAACGCATGTGTCAAATTCAAAATAACAATTCGCTGAGTTGCGCAAGTCCCTAACTTCACAACACAAGGCCACGCTATATCCCACCACCACTGCCCTATTAACACGCCAACCGATAGTACAGCACTCCAGTATACAGATACGTATCCGTGTCATTTTCCTTCCTTCCTCCTTTCTCGAGTTTCCTCTCTCCCAATGTCGTGACGTCTGGAGTACCACGTGACTTGCGTACCACCGGCGGTACACGTTCTACTAGGAACACGCGTACACATATATTTCCCGAAACTCCGCAGCAGACGACGCCTGCGTTCCACGCGTGGCAGACGACAAAAACAATTTTAAAAGAACAAGGAGGCTACGCGTGGTGTTAGGCCTAACGCCGTTTCGCCAACGGACGCCCCTTTTCGCAACGCACGATCGGAACCGCTGGTGGCATGCGCTGCCGGAGACGTCGTAAAGAAGAGGAGGGGACTTCGGTGCCTTCAAAGTCGACGGCGGCGCGCCGGACACATAAGTCACCCGCGCGTAGCTGCCCCTCGACATTTTATGTTACTTTCATTTACTTCTGTCTTCAAGCAGCAGACGACGGCCGCGGAAGGAGACCAGGCAGCTAGCTAGCAGACGGCACGAAGCAGCTGGCCCAGATGGCCGTTCGGGAACATCCGAGTAGCAGCTCGGCGTGGGGTCAGAGGTCACGAGCCAGACAGACGCGAAGATCGGGAAAACGGTGCAAGGCGTAGTATAATCTCTTTCTCATCGTTGTTCGAACGCACTCCTTTTATCACATAGAGTGAGCCGCGATCGAAGGGCAATAACAATAACCCACCGGCGCAATTACTGCCTGGCGCCCAATGAGGGCATGAAGAGGTCAAGGCAAACTGTTAATCTGCTACGAGGCATGCCACCGGCTTTATACATAACGTAAAATATCAGCCAGCGTTGTACAATATTATGTTCAGCATTGTGTAGGATATGCAACACCAGCGCTAAACGGTTAAGTCGAGTCTGCAACAAAAAAGGAATCTGGTGACGAGATTTAAACGTAACGAAAACGCCTGCAGCTTCAACATATTCGATATCGTCATCAATTGTTACTACAACCACTAACACTAGCTATCTCGATGAAACCATAAGCGAAACAAATAATCGTGGGACAGTTGTTACACTCCGTCCGCGTACGAAAAGTGGGCAAGATTCGCAGTGCACCAAAGAATTGTCGTGCAGCAAATTATCGAATAGCGCCACGTTGTCAAGTTCCGTGACGGCGTCATTTGGAGCCAACCAGAGAGGTCGCAGCAGCCATCAGGGCCAATGAGAGTAGGCAAGATGGCGACCTCAACAAGATGGCGAACTAAACAAGATGGCGCAATTCGGAAGTGTCCAAACGTAATACGCGCCTTCCTTCCCCTCCCTCCCCCTATCAAAAAAAAAAAAAAAACAGACGCGGCTAGCTACTCGTTCCCAAACGGAAAATAACGGCTGCGTTGTCATTGTTCCCATTCGTGTAACGCCGATGAAGTCAATGTTCTGCGCACGAAAGTGCAGAGATGGTGTCCGAGCACGCGTCTACGTGTGAACGTGTGAAAAAAAGAGAGAAAGAGAGAGAGAGAGTAAAATAGCAATAACGCAGAGTGCGAAACAATAATAGGAACAAAAAAAGAAAGAAAGGTGCGCTGCGAAGAGGCGACGATGGAAGAAAGACTCCAATAGAGAAGTCGCCCCGTATCACAAGCTTCACACAGAGGGCGCTGCTGAGGCGACCGCGTTCCTTAGCGAACGTGTCGGCCTTTTTCTCACGGCCAGAAGGGAGTCATTCATTAAATAAAAGAAAGAAGAAGAAGAGGAAAGAATGAACGCGAGAGAATGTAAGAGTGAGGGGTAGAACAAGACGAAGGAGGCATTAACCGTTACGGGCACGAACAAATATGGCCGCCGCCATTCTCGACGCACCCTCCCTCCCTCCTCCCAGAGCTTCTTCTCCTTTTCGAGCTTGTATAATAATAAGCGGAGAGATCGGCGAAGTGACCTCGTTCGTCTGAGCGCGCTTCGCCCCGAAGTTCCTCCTTTTCCCCAGCAAGCCTCACCGCGTCCGTGGTGGTGGCGGCGGCAGCAGCGTCAAGCGCCATCCTTGTTCCTCTCTATAGAAAAGCCGCCTTGGAAATCGAACAACGCGAAAGGTGAAAGCGCCAGCCGGTCGCCGAGTGCGATGAAGCGTCTGGTGTGTAGTACCACCGGTACGCGCGTTTAAACCTCTTCTACTTACCCGTCGTGTTTCGCACCTAATCAGAAAGCGCTATACCTTGCAGAATGTTAACCTATTATCTACTTGACCTTTACGTTAAAGGGACACTCACTGAAAAGCAAAACGATTTTTCGCGTATTAGTAAAGTACGATTTCACAACCAGCGAAACCACCATTCAGACTCTGACTCGACGCCTGCAAGCCCACAAAACGCGCGAGAACACGGGTGGAGACGCAACCCTGAGATTTGCTCACAAAACACGTTGACGTAAGAATTTCGAAGGCATCTATCGTAAGTCTTAGGTAGTCTCCCATCGATGACAACGAAGTATATTGTCATCTGTGTGTGTGTCATAGACTTACCACACGAAAGTTTCAGAAAATATCACCGAGCCACGAAAATGTCGGAAATACATTTTCGGAAATTTATTACATCACGCGATGATACTTTAGCGCGAAACTTTAAAATTAAACACTTCAACCTTGATTTTTCTCCGCTAATAATGAACTTAAAAATAGTGAACCATATGGCATCAGAGATTTGACAATGCAGTTTTTCAATCTAAACAAGTAATTGTTTCTTTTATCGTACTTTGAACCTGCTCAGTGTGTGTGTGTGTGTGTGGTGTGTGTGTGTGTGTGTGTGTGTGGTGTGTGTGTGTGTGTGTGTGTGTGTGTGTGTGTGTGTTAAGTAGTAGCACGTAGTACTGAAACTAGCTCCCCAGTAGTTATATCTAGTTTCAGGACAGCGTGCACAACGTCAGTAACGTCATTGCGAACGTAAGAACGCTGCGATTCGCGTGAATGGCGCATGCGCAGAACTTCCAATAACGCCGCTTAGGCGCAGCGTCGTTATACGAACGCAACGCCGTTACAGACGCAACGCATGGAGCACCAACATTCTCTACTAACGAGTTTCAGTGCTGAATATATACGCACTGCATAATCAGAAGTTTAGTGCTGCATAACCAGAACATGCGATTATCATAACGCCTTCGTTTGTTAAAGTCGGCCACCCATTACAAAAGGTCGACACGTTACTGTGCGTATTCCCGGAAAACTACGTAGTGTGCGAATATCAAGTTCGAAAACATCTGGAGCGCATGATTGCTGGTGGTTCAAAGCATGCTACACACCACACAGAATGGAACAATATTCGAAAGCTTCACTGACACAAGCCACTTTCGACTTAATCGATTACGTTGTAATAATCACCGTTTAAAGTTCTCGAGCAACACCATACAATGATAAGTATGCACTAAGCGTTGAAGTAGGCACGACGATCAGTATGATAGCTATCGCTTTCAACTCTTAAAACGCGAAGCGTAAGGATATCCCCCATTTTTCTCTTAGCTCTCACGCTGTCTACTGCACATACAGCAAACTTCAATGCTACACTTCTACTTTTAAATGGTAGCCCGTCTACCCCGCACAGCCTCTAGCTATTCCATGTCGTTCTCTCATCTCTCTTGGCGATGTCTCTATACTCGGGGACAACTTCTGTGGCAATGAAGGGAAAGGCTACGAAGTCGGAGCTATATAGTGTATACTATTCCTCCGCGAGGAGTCCGTTGCGGCTCGCGTTTCGAATGGCGGCCGTGTTCAAATATTGCCAATGCGTAGAACTTGCTACGTCTGCTTGCACAGCCACTTGTGAGCGAATTTCGCCACAAGCTCCCTTGGTAAGTCGTCTAAGATAGCTGGACGGCGACGACCGCTCACCTTAAGGCGAATACGCCATTTCGACTGTGAGGTGCACTTGCAACGCGATACGTTTTTTTTTTTCAGACGAGCAACAACGCGAAATAACACTTTATAAAGCAAAAACAAAAACATTCATATTACGTCCATTGGTTCGTGGCCTCTCTATAAACAGTATCCCGTAGATCTCGGTCGCTCCACTCCCCAGTAACATGGATAAGCACACGCACAAAAGCAGAAGAACAGGCGCGGGCTCGGACGCTTGAGAAGCAACACGGCTCCCGACCTGGTGTATTCTACGTAGATATAGCAGGGCCTTCGCCCACGGAATTTTTACACGGCCTCTGTAGTTCACCGGGAAAAAGCATGTCAATGGGCTCTCGTTCCGAGCACCAAAATCCAGAGCGCGCTGAGGAAGTCGCAATAGCACTTGCTGCTGCGGACCCCAACTCGAAAGTTATCATCACGGACTCCAGGAAAGCATGTACTCATTACATGGTAGGAGAGATATCCCCCTAGCCAGCCAAATCTAAAACGAGCTCTCGCAGATCCAGCCCCGAACGCATCTTATGGGCTCCTGGCCATCAGGTGCCTACGAGGTAATGAGGCCGCTGACGCGGCCGCCCGAGCGCTTACCCACGGGCTCCTCACCTTGGCTCTATGACTTGGAGGCCAATACACCGCTGCTGCGGTTCAAAAAATTCTGACCTATTATCGCGAACACACCGCCTTTACCCGGCTCCTGCAAAGGGGCTGAGTAAGGCGGAAGAGCGAACTCTAAGGCGCCTGCAGGACAGGTACTCTACTCTGTCCTGCAATCCTAAAGCTTTCGATGCGAACACAGATGGGCGGTTGCCCACACTGTGGGGAGAGTGTGATATTTCCACATGGTATGGGCATGTCCGAAAAATCCCCACCTACCCCCTTCCCCTACCCCCTTCCCGAGAGGCATGGGAGACTGCCCTCCTCAACTGCTCATCCCATAGAGTCTCAACGGGCTCTGGTGAGACGGCGGCGAGTAGGGCCTCGTCATGCGGTGTCCCGGACTAAGGCGCCGACCATGTAGCAGGGTCATGCCTTTGGCCCCGTACCTCTCTCTTTTATAATAAATGTTTTTCATCATCATCATATCCCGTAGAAAATAAAATAACGTTGTTTCACAATTTTCACGCGAAAAACACATCCACATTCGTGGGACTACGTTCTTCAGCAGTGGCATACGCCCACTTTTGGTTCCGTAGGTAGCCTTTCCTTCATGCCACAGAAGGTTGTTCCCTATTCCCCGTTTCTCTTTTTCTCACTATCTAGGCGGTGTCTCTAGTTATTACCTCTCTCTCTTTCCCTCTCTAAGCAGTGTCTTTAGCTATTCCCCCATCTTTCTCTCTTTCTCAATATCTAGGCGGTGTCTCCGGCTATGCAGTGTTTTCCTCGTGAAAATGTCACAGGCGGCGCCGGTTGACGGATTTCTTCACTATCTAGGCGGTGCCTCCAGTTATTCTCTTTCTCTTTGCTTCTCTAAGCAGTGTTCTAGTTATTCCTCCCTCTCTCCTTCTCTAAGCAGTGTCTCTAGCTATTCCCCCCTCTATCTCTCTTTCTCAATATCTAGGCGGCGTCTCTAGCTATTCTCTCTCTCTCGTTCTTTCCCTCTAGGCGGTGTTTTCCTCGCCGAAGCAGCGGCGACGGTTGACGGAGACCGTTCCGTCATTCTCTTCGTGACCACCGCCTCCGGTGGCGGCCAGAGGTCGCTCGTGAGGGAGGGTTCAACGTCTCGATCATCAAGGAGAAGAAGATGAAGGGAGGACTGCAAACGAAAATAAAAAAAAAAAAGTCCTCGAGCCGACCGACCTTGCCCAACGCGGGCCGGCCACGTTGTTACGTCACGCATTTCTCTGTGGACAACGCGCGGGACTTCCTGGTTTCGGAAATCGAGGTCCGCATAGTGGCGTCGTCGTCGTATGAACATCGACGTATCCGTCCACCAATCAAGGAGACAGTTCTGGGATGTTTAAGTGCCCGTCAAGAACCCCAGGTGCTCGAAGCCCTCCACTATGACGTCCCTCACAATAAAAATGTGAGCTTGAGGCGTTGATCCCTAGTTATATTATATTATTATTATTATTATTATTATTATTATATTATTATTATTATTACTTATTATGTGTTGTTGTTGTTGTTGTTGTTGTTGTTGTTGTTGTTGTTGTTGTTGTGTTGTTGTTGTTGTTGTGTTGTTGCTGTTGTTGTTGTTGTTGTTGTTGTTGTTAGTATTATTAAACACACTTTATAGAAAGGTGAACGGATGTGCAGTAGAGGTCAGCGAAAATTAAAAAAAAAGGTCAGTATTGACCGCTCGTAAGTGCAAACTTTGCAAAGCATACAGAGCGTGTAGTGAGGACTACAAAGAACTTCGTGGCGTTAGCCGTAGCTCTCAGAGAAAAGAGATGCTGCCGACATCCATCCACACGCCCCGAAGTCGTATGAAGCTACCCAAAGTTTATTTAGTTAATTAAATTTTGGGTGCGACTGAGCAGCTCCACACCTTAGTAAGGATTCAAAAAGATGAAACAGAACAAAACATAACACGCGATAAAAGAAATGGTGCAAGAATGAAGCGAGAAAAAAACGAAAAGGAAATGAATCGAGCACAGAAATCGGAGGAAAGAAACAACTATAGAAGCATTTTAAAGAGCCAAAATCATAATGCAAAGCACTTCGTTGCGTTACAATACGTGTGACAGTTCTGGAGGTGCAAATCGAATTCACACATAAGAAACGCTGGGATTGCGCTAATTAGAATCCAAGCGAGGCACGGGGAAAGTTACAGGCGACAGTCAACGCGGACATCAGAATTTTCGTAAATTAATTTACGCAGAAAGAGACAAACACACTGACGTCTACTGCGTACATAGCCAAAAAGGACGCGACGACGAATGCGCCCTAAACGAGTTCGTAACTTTTCGACTGCCATTGCAGTAAACGAAATTTAAAGAAGAAAAAAGACTTTGTACCGACGGCAGTGAAACTGCGGCTCCGGTGTTCATATCGCAAAGGGATCTACCGAAGTGTCTTCTGCAGTAGATTTCAATTTTCCGTTGTATGACATCAAGAGACAGTCCTGGCGTCCGTTCTTGCGCGCATCGACACAGTCAAATGATGTGCACACTATTATTTCAAGTGCCCAGAGAAGACATTGCAATAGAAGGCGACAAAAGCTCTGCTACAATTCCTACGCGACACGGACTTGAACAAGCGGTTGTAACAGCAACGTCACACACCGCGAAAAGACAAGACTGGGCCATGACTGAGGTGCGCGCGTGTGCTGCCAAATGTGCTGTGTTTATCTCTCTTCCCCTCTCTCTCTTTTATATCTTTCATCTCCCCATCCGCCTCCCATTGCGCAGGGTAGCAAACCGGCTGCCTACAGGCTGGTTAACCTCCTTGCTACGTTATTTTCCTCCTATTTCCTTCCGCCCCTCCAATTTTCCACACGAGCGCTTAAGAGATGCGTGCTTCAAACGTTGCGTTTGACGAAGTTAGCTTAAGATACAGAAAAACACTAAGAAGAGTTTTGACGGGTATCGATGCGTTCAGAATGCGGCAGGTATCATCCCAAGCAATTTACGGGTATGCTGACAAAATCTGAAGAGAAATTACAGTGCAAGCGCTTAGGTGCTTCGACGTAGTATATTTTCTATAGATTCTTCATTATAGCTTCTCCGCACTCACAAACCACCACATTCTCCGAATTCCTACCCCTATAAACAGCGGCTCCAGTGGTAAAACAACAACAACAAATGACTGCGTATCTGTGTACTTCGCTGCAAATGTCGACAGACGAAAGTTTTTGGTTGGCCTTCTTTTGTGCATAGTGTCGCATTTTCAGCGAAGCTTGAGAAACACCAGGGTCATTATAATAATGTATTTACGAATATTATAGTTAAATAACACACCGCCTAATACTTACGTATTGATGTAGCGTCTAAGATATGCTTATTATTTGATTTTTTGATCGACTATGATCGCAAGAATGAACGCAGCCACCAGTTCAAGATGGCTCGGCGTACACAGACAGACAACTAGATAGATAGACAGACAGACAACTAGATAGATAGACAGACAGACAACTAGATAGATAGACAGACAGAACTAGATAGATAGACAGACAGACAACTAGATAGACAGACAGACGACAGACAGACAGACAGACAGACAGACAGATAGATAGATAGATAGAAGTAGAAGATAGATAGATAGATAGATAGATAGATAGATAATAGATAGATAGATAGATAGATAGATAGATAGAGATAGATAGATAGATAGATAGATAGATCAGACAGACAGATAGATAGATCAGACAGACAGACAGACAGACAGACAGACAGACAGACAGACAGACAGACAGACAGACAGACAGACAGACAGACAGACAGACAGACAGACAGACAGATAGATAGATAGATAGATAGATAGATAGATAGATAGATAGATAGATAGATAGATAGATAGAGAGATAGATAGATAGATAGATAGATAGATAGATAGATAGATAGTAGATAGAACAAATCTCTGCGTTTCTCAATAAAGATTATGGTCTCCAAAAAGGAATGCTGGCACGTGATTCGTTTTCGATACCTTCACACTCCAAGCACGAATCACGAGTCAGTGTATCGCCTCATTACGTAAACACCCACCGCAATCAAGAAAACAAGATATAAGGTAGCCCAGCGCCTCGCTAAAAAATACCGAGGTTGACCGTTACAGAGAGCCACGAAACGAATCAAACAAACCGCATAAAGCATTCCTTCCGAGTCTTCCACGAAGCATAAGCGGCGGCACATTCCTACGCTATGGCGTCAATTCGCTGGGTAGAACTAACGTACACATGCCGAACTGAGTCATGCCAATACCGCCTCCGCCAGGAAAACAAATTCCTCCGGGTTTCTCGCTCAACTGGTATTTCGTTTTGTCTTTTGTTTGTTGTTGTTGCTTCTTCAAATATTATCCCTCGCTAGTGGGTTTAGTTAGCGGGGCCTAAATAACGACGTAACTGACGACTCACTCACTGACTCCACCTCCACAGAGAGTGAAGGAATTGATTGATTGATATGTGTGTGGTTTAACGTCTTAAAACCACCATTTGATTATGAGAGACGCCGTAGTGGAGGGCTCCGGAAATTTAGACCACCTGGGGTTCTTTAACGTGCGCCCAAATCTGAGCACACGGGCCTACAACATTTCCGCCTCCATCGGAAATACAGCCACCACAGCCGGGATTCGATCCCGCGACCTGCGGGTCAGCAGCCGAGTACCTTGGCCACTAGACCACCATATGGCGAAGCCACTCACCGATTGCCCAAGTCCCTTACTCATTCATGAATTCATTCATCCATTCACTCGTATACACTCACTTGTTTTACCACTTCACCCTGCTGTCAATCGCGAATTCATTCGCTCGCTGACTCACTCTTTCACTCTATCATTTACTGGCAATTTCATTCATTCATTCATTCATTCCCCTTATTCTCCTCCCCTATCCTTCACACAAGTAACACACAATAAATTAAAAAATAAATAAAAGCCGCTAACACCGGGCTTTAACCATTCTACTGCCACATTCTACTGCCACATTGGCGAGCGACGAGAGCGAGGAGGTATGCATGCAGGCACGAGATTCGCGTCTCAAGGCCGGTGCTTTCCACTGCGCGCGCATTATCCCCGCGGCTCATTTGCATAAAAGCGGGTCGCGCACGTTGAACGCAGCCGCTGCCAGCACACCTCCCCTCACCATCGCACTGCGACGGTCATTCCAGAGACGGTATAAAAGAAAGGCACGGGGCTGTACTTTGCTCTGCAGTCACGCTCTGACAAAGGCATCCGTGTGCGTGTGCATATATATATATATATATATATTATATATATATATATATAATATATATATATATATACTCAACGCCTACGTTAGTCCCCCTTCCCACACACACACACACTTTATATTAACACGAGCAAATGAGTGCCTTTACAGCCCCCCGCGGCTGCTGCTATACCGAGAAGCGAAGGTTCCTTGCGTCACTCTATATACATCAATACAGCACGTATAGCGAACGGCGTCTGCTCATTCAAATCGTCTGCGCTATTTTTGTGGAGGCGAAAGAAATGACTTGTTTAATGCCAACGTGACATTGAGCGGAAGGCCAACGTGCGGTACACACAAAGACCTGTTCGGTCCCCGCCGTGGGATCAGCCAGGTGCGCGTTTTATCCGTTTTGCAGGACCCAATCAAGCTTTACTCTCTCTCTCT
>NW_023609006.1:0-15864 GCF_013339725.1 Rhipicephalus microplus
TCAAGCATTGTTGTATTTATTGAAACTTTATATGCTTATCTGTGACAAGTGTCGGATCAGTTGTGGAACCAGCGTAGTTGCCTTAATGCGAACTGTGACGGCCTAGTTTTGGCATTTTACTTGTTTCCTGGTCAAGCATTGTTGTATTTATTGAAACTTTATATGCTTATCTGTGACAAGTGTCGGATCAGTTGTGGAATCAATGTCGTTGCCTTGATGTGAAGTGTGATAACCTAGTATTGGCATTTTACTTGTTTCCTGGTCAGGCATTGTTGTATTTATTGAAACTTTATATGCTTATCTCTGACAAGTGTCGGATCAGTTGTGGAACCAATGTCGATTGCTTAATGTGAACTGTGATGGCCTAGTTTTGGCACTTTTATTGTGTTTCCTGGTGAAGCATTGCTGTATTTATTGAAACTTTATATTCTTTCCTGTGACAAGTGTTGGATCTGTTTTGGAATTTTACTTGTTTTCTGGTCAAGCATTGCTGTATTTATTGAAACTTATATGCTTCTCTGTGACAAGTGTTGGATCAGTTGTGGAATCAATGTCGTTGCCTTGTTGTCAACTGTGATGGCCTAGTTTTGGAATTTTACTTGTTTCCTGGTCAAGCATTGCTGTATTTATTGAAACTTTATATGCTTCTCTGTGACAAGTGTTGGATCTGTTTTGGAATTTTACTTGTTTCCTGGTCAAGCATTGTTCTATTTATTGAAACTTTATATGCTTATCTGTGACAAGTGTCGGAGCAGTTGTGGAACCAACGTAGTTGGTTTAATGCGAACTGTGATGGCCTAGTTTTGGCATTTTACTTGTTTCCTGGTCAAGCATTGCTGTATTTATTGAAACTTTATATGCTTATCTGTGACAAGTGTCGGATCAGTTGTGGAACCAATGTCGATTGCTTAATGTGAACTGTGATGACCTAGTTTTGGCATTTTACTTGTTTCCTGGTCAAGCATTGCTGTATTTATTGAAAATTTATATTCTTTCCTGTGAGCAAGTGTTGGATCTGTTTTGAAATTTTACTTGTTTTCTGGTCAAGCATTGCTGTGTTTATTGAAACTTTATATGCTTCTCTGTGACAAGTGTTGGATGAGTTGTGGAACCAATGTCGTGGCCCTGATGGGAACTGCGATGGTCTAGTTTTGGAATTTCACTTGTTTCCTGGTCAAGCATTGTTGTATTTATTGAAACTTTATATGCTTATCTGTGACAAGTGTCGGATCAGTTGTGGAACCAATGTAGTTGCCCTAATGCGAACTGTGACAGCCTAGTTTTGGCCTTTTACTTGTGTTTCTTGGTCAAGCAATGCTGTATTTATAGAAACTTTATATGCTTATTCGTAACAAGTGTCGGATCAGTTGTGGAATCAATGTCGTTGCCTTGATGTGAACTGTGATGATCTAGTTTTGGCATTTTACTTGTTTTCTGGTCAAGCATTGTTGTATTTATTGAAACTTTATATGCTTATATGTGACAAGTGTCGGATCAGTTGTGGAACCAGCGCAGTTGCCTTAATGCGAACTGTTACGGCCTAGTTTTGGCATTTTACTTGTTTCCTGGTCAAGCATTGTTGTATTTATTGAAACTTTATATGCTTATCTGCGACAAGTGTCGGATCAGTTGTGGAACCAATGTAGTTGCCCTAATGCGAACTGTGACAGCCTAGTTTTGGCCTTTTACTTGTGTTTCCTGGTCAAGCATTGCTGTATTCTTTGAAAGTTTATATGCTTATCTGTGACAAGTGTCGGATCAGTTGTGGAACCAATGTCGTTGCCTTGATGTGAACTGTGATGGCCTAGTTTTGGCATTTTACTTGTTTCCTGGTCAAGCATTGCTGTATTTATTGAAACTTTATATGCTTATCTGTGACAAGTGTCGGATCAGTTGTGGAACCAGCGTAGTTGCCTTAATGCGAACTGTGATGACCTAGTTTTGGCATTTTACTTGTGTTTCCTGGTCAAGCATTGGTGTATTTATTGAAACTTTATATGCTTATCTGTGACAAGTGTCGGATGAGTTGTGGAACCAACGTATTTGCCCTAATGCGAACTGTGACGGCCAATTTTTGGCATTTTCTTTGTGTTTCCTGGTCAAGCATTGCTGTATTCTTTGAAAGTTTATATGCTTATCTGTGACAAGTGTCGGATCAGTTGTGGAATCAATGTCGTTGCCTTGATGTGAAGTGTGATAACCTAGTATTGGCATTTTACTTGTTTCCTGGTCAGGCATTGTTGTATTTATTGAAATCTTTATATGCTTATCTCTGACAAGTGTCGGATCAGTTGTGGAACCAATGTCGATTGCTTAATGTGAACTGTGATGGCCTAGTTTTGGCACTTTTATTGTGTTTCCTGGTGAAGCATTGCTGTATTTATTGAAACTTATATTCTTTCCTGTGAGCAAGTGTTGGATCTGTTTTGAATTTTACTTTGTTTTCTGGTCAAGCATTGCTGTATTTATTGAAACTCTATATGCTTCTCTGTGACAAGTGTTGGATCTGTTTTGGAATTTTACTTGTTTTCTGGTCAAGCATTGCTGTATTTATTGAAACTTTATATGCTTCTCTGTGACAAGTGTCGGATGAGTTGTGGAACCAATGTCGTTGCCCTGATGGGAACTGCGATGGTCTAGTTTTGGAATTTCACTTGTTTCCTGGTCAAGCATTGTTCTATTTATTGAAACTTTATATGCTTATCTGTGACAAGTGTCGGAGCAGTTGTGGAACCAACGTAGTTGGTTTAATGCGAACTGTGATGGCCTAGTTTTGGCCGTTTACTTGTGTTTCTTGGTCAAGCATTGCTGTATTTATAGAAACTTTATATGCTTATTCGTAACAAGTGTCGGATCAGTTGTGGAACCAATGTCGTTGCCTTGATGTCAACTGTGATGGCCTAGTTTTGGCATTTTACTTGTGTTTCCTGGTCAAGCATTGCTGTATTTATTGAAACTTATATGCTTATCTGTGACAAGTGTTGGATCTGTTTTGGAATTTTACTTGTTTTCTGGTCAAGCATTGCTGTATTTATTGAAACTTTATATGCTTATATGTGACAAGTGTCGGATCAGTTGTGGAACCAGCGTAGTTGCCTTAATGCGAACTGTGACAGCCTAGTTTTGGCCTTTTACTTGTGTTTCTTGGTCAAGCAATGCTGTATTTATAGAAACTTTATATGCTTATTCGTAACAAGTGCCGGATCAGTTGTGGAATCAATGTCGTTGCCTTGATGTGAACTGTGATGATCTAGTTTTGGCATTTTACTTGTTTTCTGGTCAAGCATTGTTGTATTTATTGAAACTTTATAGGCTTATCTGTGACAAGTGTCGGATCAGTTGTGGAACCAATGTAGTTGCCCTAATGCGAACTGTGACAGCCTAGTTTTGGCCTTTTACTTGTGTTTCTTGGTCAAGCAATGCTGTATTTATTGAAACTTTATATGCTTATCTGTGACAAGTGTCGGATCAGTTGTGGAACGAATGTCGTTGCCTTGATGGGAACTGTGATGGCCTTGTTTTGGATTTATCTTGTGTTTCCTTGTCAAGCATTGCTGTAGTTATTGAAACTTTGTATGCTTCCCTGTGACAAGTGTCGGATAAGTTGTGGAACCAATGTTGTTATCTTAATGCGAACTGTGATGGCCTAGTTTTGGCATTTTACTTGTTTTCTGGTCAAGCATTGCTGTATTTATTGAAACTTTATATGCTTATCTGTGACAAGTGTCGGATCAGTTGTGGAACCAATGTCGTTGCCTTGATGTCAACTGTGATGGCCTAGTTTTGGCATTTTACTTGTTTCCTGGTCAAGTATTGCTGTATTTATTGAAACTTTATATGCTTATCTGTGACAAGTGTCGGATCAGTTGTGGAACCAGCGTAGTTGCCTTAATGCGAACTGTGATGACCTAGTTTTGGCATTTTACTTGTTTCCTGGTCAAGCATTGCTGTATTTATTGAAAGTTTATATGCTTATCTGTGACAAGTGTCGGATCAGTTGTGGAAATACGAGCTGCTTGCACGTGGCTCGGATGTCAAGCGCGCTCGTTCGCCAGGTCCCTCCAGGTTCGCTTCCAGAGCCTAGGGGAGAATGCAGCTGCAGACTCTGTTCTGGGAACACATCCCATTCTTGAAGATGGATCCCAGCTCCACTGGCTTGTCGCCACAACTTGTCGACCAGCTTTGCTCGTCTCTTCTGATGATCTTTGGTTTCAGCACTTGTCGATGGATCTGCAACTTGTCAAGAACGGTTCTACTACAGACAACAGACGACACAAGCAAGTGCCCTTGGTCATCCGACAGAAAACCAGACAAAGTATAGTACATCATATACCTAGCTACGTGTCTATCGGAATTTTGTTTTCTCTACACTTCCTTCTACACCAAGAGGCACATGTGGGACACGAGACTCTTAAACTGAGAGCTCAATTTTTTTTTTTCGCGTACAACAACGTAACGAAATAGAATAGAACATATAGTTGGCTCCTTGAGCTCAATATGCGCGAGAGCGCTCAGCTGAGGCCGTGATGAGGACAAAATTTGCCCCGAATTGCCAGCGAAAAAACCGAAAGGTGGAGAAGGTACTAACTAAACGCACGGCTCAGTGCGTCTGCATTAGCGTTTAGCTTTCCTTTTTTGTAGCGAACGTCAAAGTGGTGCTGTTGGAGTATCATGCTCCATCTCAGTAACCGGCCACTTTAGGCGACGATACCTATGCGGTACTAACAGCTGCTCATACTTGCGACGTTGCACAGGCGAAAAACAATACGGCTTGAAAGGCATTGGCACCTCACAAGTTAGCTCGATATCGTGTTCGATCACCGTCGTGTTTCCAGGACGGTCCGAAAACACGTCTCCAAACTCCGAAACAATCATTATCAGGTCCTCCTTCTGGACTTCACTTAACTTATGCTCTAGGTTCAACTGCTCCAAGATTACCTCCGATCCCTTTTCGATTTCATCACTAGAACTGAAAATTTCTTCTCCCTCTTCCTTTCAAGCATTCAACAGCAGATTTACGACCGCTTGACGTTGAACGTATGATTTCATCAAGTTACTGTGGTAAATTTTGCTTGGCGGCCTTCCTAATTTCACTTCATAATTGGTTTCAGAAAGCTCCAATATTACTTTGGCGGGCCCTTCCCAATGAACCTCAACCTTGTTTTTTTTTTGGACAGCCGCAGTAGCCTTACCTGATTCCTACTTCAAAAGCGTGCTTCTTCGCCGATTTGTCGTAGTACTCCTTCGACAACACTTCTGCAGCTTGCACGTGGCTCTCCACTAGCGCTGTAATCGAGAGGTCCTCACGCTGCTCTCGAATGAGCGTCTCTCGATCAACCCTCGACAGCTCGCTCCAACTTTCCGCTGCAGGCGAGAGCGTTGCACCCCTTTCGCTCTTGCTCAATGGTTCCACGTCGTCTCCCCCTGTTACGGAAACTGCACCGGTCGCTTCGGCGATGGACTGCTCGAGTGACTGCTTACATGACTCACACGGAGAATTTTCTCTCTAAGGTTGCGTCGACTCGCCGAGAAGGTCATTTGATTGTTTACCGGATTGAACAAGATCAAGCTCCTGCGAAAGCTTCCGCGCTTGTGATCGCGTGAGGGCCATGTACGCTAAGTTGGGGAAGAACGATTTACCCTGCTCTTTGAGAAGCTGCTCTGAGTTGTTAGAGAAAAGATAAGGAAAATGATCGTTTAGCGCGGCAGACACAGCCGCTTCGGTGCGAAGCTTACCGAACGGGCCTTCAGCGACAAGAATAGCGATTGGTAAGCCTGCACTCTGCTCCTCGGCGACTTGCCTGATCCACGCGCATTCTCCTGTAAAGTCAACCGGAGACATCATGGAAGGATGGACAACGTCTATGGTTGCCGCTGAGTCTCGAAGTGCTCGACACGTTTTCCCATTCAGACTAATTTCTTGGAGATTCGGCTATAACAACCGCATGTTCTTTTCCAACTCTCGGATTGTTGCAAAAGCAAACTTTTGCTTACAGTTTATCGCGATGTGCCCTTCCTTTTTACAGTTGTAGCAGATTAGCGGCTTCCGTGATTCAAACGCCCGTGTGGTATCAGTGCGTTGTTTAGGAACCTCACTCGATTTCTCCGCTTCCGTTTGCCCTTCCCTTACAGTGTCCTTCGTAAGAGACGGGTCCTTCTTGAAATTACGGTGCGCAGCAGGTTTTCGTTGATCAGGTTTCTTTGAAAAGCCCTCTTTCTTTTCATCCTTTTCAACACGCACTGCCCTGCTATGCAACTTTCAGCGAGTATAATACTCCTCAGCTAACTCTGCTGCCTTGTTTGGCTGTACTGCACCAAGTTTGTCCTGCAGCCAAAGCTTGACATCCTCCTCGATGCAGCGGGAGAATTACTCCAATGCAATGCATTCTGCCACTTTATTGCGGTCGTCATAAACACCTTCGCCCTTGAGACATTCAATAAATTGGCTTTAAGACGAAACGCGAAGTCAACGTGTGACTCATTCCACTTTTTAGCAAACCAAAACCTTTACCTGAAAGCCCCGGGTGACAACTTATACCGTCTCATGAGCACTTCCTTAACCTCGTCATAGCTCTCAAACACTTCCCTCAACAAGCAAGTTATCGCGTCCGACACCTCGCCGGGAAGAATAGCTAACAGGTTCCGCGCCCAAAGAAACAGCTCTAAAGCATTTCGCTCACAGACGTGTTCAAACTTGGCGAGATACTTCGCCATGTCCTTACCTACTATGAACGGTGGCAGTTCGTCCCGAATTCTATAACCGCTGACCTGAATCGCTGGAGAAGCTACGCTAGGTGCCTGTGAACACTGTAGCGTTGCCAGTTCTATTAGTCTCAACTCGAGGCGCTCCTGTTTCTCGGCCTCCTCGTGCTCGCGACGTTCGCGCCTTTAAGCTTCTTCACGTTCACGAACTTCTCGCCTTTCAGCTTCTTCCCGTTCGCGAACTTCTCTCCTTTTAGCTTCTTTACGTTCGCGAGCTTCTCGCCTTTCAGCTTCTTCACGTTCGCGAGCTTCTTGTCTTTCGGCCTCCTCGCGGCGTGCTTTGATATCCGCCCAGGCCTCATTGACTTTCTCAGCCGACACTCCTTCATCCTTCATGATCTCAAGGATCGCTTGCTTTCGTTTCGCACGGCCCAAAGAAGCGCCAAGTTCCTCACAAATTTTGATGAGTTCCTTCACTTTAAGGTTCTCCATCGTCCACACTAGCCTCTTGCTGTTTGCCCTGTTAAAGATCTACTTGCCGTACCCACTATATGTCTACTAGCAAGACGCGCAAGCCACTTTTAACACTCCCGTGTTTACCCCTTCCACATTAACTTTGGTTTGAAATCACTTCCACTTTGCTTGAAACAATCAAAGCTCACTCTAATGCTTCACACAGTGCTTCTTTAAACTACTATAACCTGAGCTAGAGTAGTCAGGTGAACTGAGAGGAAAACATCAGGCACTCACCGCATCGATGTCACTGATGCCGGCCGATCCCGCAGCTGCCAACCACTGTTAGGGAGCATGCCTTCGACGACGTTACGAAAGGCGCCACAAATCTCACCGCTGACTCCACTGTAACAACAGACGGCTACGCCAACACAATCCCGAAGGCGCCACTGTATCAGACTCCGCCGGGGAGGTCACCAGCTAATTGGTAGGGTAGGTTTCTCAGCTCGCGACTGCTTCTGCGCAGAGCTTATAGACGAGCGGACGACACGACGGTGAGTTAAACAAGGTTTATGTAAGGCATATATACAGAGGCGTTACAAATTCGGCACTGGGGCCGACTGCTTAGAGACTCGAATAGCCGAGCTCTCTTCTCTGACACATAAATATACTGCTCGCGACGCCCCCCAGGGCTTTTTTATATGCACCGCGTGGATTCTTTGAGTAACCAAATGTTCAACAAGAAGCACCGCAGGTCGTGAGGTCAGAATCCTCAAATGGCGTCGTAGCTGAGCCGCGTCATTCTCATCAAATCTGGAGCCGCTATGCTGCACGTGGCTGCACCCAAGGACGAGTGACGTCGCCACGCATTGGGTCAGACTCGCCAGACAGGAAGGCGCCGATTGCGTCATCGGGCCCACAGGCTGAGGTGACTCACTGTGCGTGCGCGGCAGAAAGGCACCGCCGCGTGATGACGCCATTGAGTTGTTCGCGGCTGGCGGGCTTGCCTTGACACAGATTGCCTTTTTTCAGAGGCATGGACGTTCGCTGTGGACTCAAAGGCATAACAGCGGCTATGTGCCACACGGTAAGCGAGATTTGAGATGGCAGTACTTGGAGTGTTCCCTAGATAGCCGCACGGACGGACACTTTGACGGACGGAAAGACAGACTAGCAGACGGACAGACGGATAGACGGACGCGTAACGCGGATATGTGCCACAGGGTATGCGAGACGGCGGTACCTGGAGTGCTCAATAAATGGACGCACGGACAGACGGACAGACAGGCTAGCAGATGGACGGACAGATAGACGGACGCGTAAAGTGAGTGTGCCACAGGCTATGCCAGATGGCAGTACTTGGAGTGTTTAGTAGAGGGACGCACCAATGGACGCATGGACGGACGGAGAGAGACTAGAAGACAGACGGAGCGATAGGCAAACGCGTAAAGCTTGTATGTGCCATAGGGTATGCGAGATGGCAGTATTGGAGTGTTCACTACACGGACGCATGAATGGACGGCTGGATAGAGGGACACGTAAAGCGGGTGTGTGCCACGTGGCAGGCGAGATGCTATATGGCGGTACTTAGAGCGTTCACTAGATTGACGCACGGATGGACGAAACGACAGAATAGAAATGGACGGACGAATAGACAGACGCTTAAAGCGAGTATGTGGTACAGCGTATGCGACATGGTGGTACTTGGAGTGTTCACAAGATGGACGCACGGATGCACGCATTGACGAACGGACAGACAGACTACCAGACGGACAGACGGATAGACGGACGCGTAAAGTGGGTATGTGCTCAAGGCATGCGAGATGCGAAATGACGGTACTTGGAGTGTTCACTAGATGAACGCATGGACGGACGCATGGACAGCGGGAGAGCCTTAGCAGACGGATTCACGGATAGGCGGACTCGTAAAGCGGGTATGTGCCACAGTGAATGCGAGACGGCGGTACTTGAGTGTTCACTAGATGAACGGACGGACGGACGCACGGACAGATGGACAGACAGTCTAGCAGACGAACGGATGGATAGACAGACGCGTAAAGCTTGTATGTACCACATTGTATGCGAGATGGCGGTACTTGGATTGTTCACTAGATGGCTTCATGAAGGGATGCATGGACGGACGTACGGAGTAGCAGAAGAACGTACAGACGCGTAAAGCGAGTATGTGCCACAGGGTACTCGAGATGCTGGTACATGGAGTGTTCACTGGATGTACGCACAGATGGACGCATGGATGGACGGACAGACAGAGTAGCAGACGAACGTTCGGATAGACAGGCACGTAAAGCGTGTTTGTGAATGAGGGTATGCGAGATGACGACATATGGAGTGTTCACTAGAAGGACACAAGGATGCAGAGACAGACAGACATAGCAGTCAGACGGACGAATAGATGGACGAGAAAATCGCGTTTGTGCCACATGGTGTGCGACGTGTCGGTACTTGGAGTGTTCACTAGCAGGACGCATGGACAAGAGGACAGATATAGCAGACGGATGGACGGATCGACGGACGCGTAAAGCTTGTATGCGCTATACGGAATGCGAGGTGGTGGTATTTGGAGTGTTCACTAGATAGACGCACGGACGGACGGATAGACGGACGCTTTAAGTGGGCATGTGCCACACGCTATGCGAGATTCGAGATGGCAGTACTTAGAGTGTTCACTAGATGGCCGCGCGGATGGACGCTTGGACGGACGGACAGACAGACTAGCAGGCGGACGTACGGATAGACGGACGCGTAAAGTGGGTATGTGCCACAGGGTATGCTTGGAGTGTTCTTGGAGTGTATACTTGGAGTGTTCACTAGATGGACGCATGGACGGACGGACGGATAGATGAACGCATAAAGCGGGTATATGTCACGTAGTACGCGAAATGCAATATGGCGGTACTGAGAGTGTTCACTAGATGGACGCACGGATGGACGGACAGACAGACTAAAAACGGACGCACCGATAGACGGACGCGTAAAGCGGGTATGTGTCACCGGGTATTCGAGATGGCTGTACTTGGAGTGTTCACTAGATGGACGCACAGATAGACGCATGTCGGACGGAGATACAGAGTAGCAGACCGACGTACGAATAGACGGACACGTAAAGCGTGTTTGTGCCTCAGGTTATGCGAGATGACAATACTTGGAGTGTTCACTAGAAGGACGCACGGATGGACGGCCAGACAGATATAGCAGATGGATGGACGGATCGACGGACGCGTAAGGCGGGTATGTGCTATACGGTATGCGAGATGGTGGTATTTGAAGTGTTCACTAATGAACGCACGGATGGACGCAAGGACGTATGGATAGGCCGACTAGCAGTAGGACGGACGATTAGACGGATGGGTCAAGCGGATAAGTGCCACAGGTTATGCGAGAAGCGAGATGGTGGTACTTGGAGTGTTCACTAGATAGACCCACGGACGGACGCATGGACGGATAGACGGATGCTTAAAGGGGGTATGTGCCACAGGGTATGCGAGATGGCGATAGTTGGTGTGTTCACTCGATAGACACACGGACGGACGCATGGACGGGCGGACCAATTAGCAAATGCAAGGACAGATAGACGGACGCGTGAAGCGGGTATGTGCCACAGGGTATGAGATATGGCAGTAGTCGGGGTATTCACTAGATGGATGTTTACAATGTTTACCACCAGATGTTTTACCGCAAATTCTGGGAGCGGCCGCTGCCTCCTTGCGAGAATTGATGAAGAAGCCTCCCAGGATCGGGATTTTCGAGGTGTACAACCGCTACATTTGGCTGCGGCTAGGAAACGTAGGACCACCTCAAGTGGCACAGAGAGTGAGGCAACGGAGCTCTATTCCGACGGCTTCGAGTCATCGGATGACGACTACACAGTCGTCATGAGCCGCAATGCAAAAAGAAGAATGCTACGATCATCGTCGACGGCGAGTGTATCCACCGTGCAGGCTACCGCAAAGCGTTGGCCACACACTATACTGTTCATGGCTGTGGACCCTTCAGCCAACCTACGGCGGCTTAACAGGCAAGTCCTCTCTGCATACCTCGAAGGACTCGCTCCAAATGAGATTAAAGACGTCAGGATCAACTCACGGAAGAACGTTCTGGTAGTTGATGTTTTACACCGTAGTGTGCTGCAAAGCCTACAGAACATCTCGGAAATCGACAGAGTCACAGTTAAATCGGTGATCCCCACTGATTGTAAGGGCAGTGTTGGCGTCATTTATGACGTGGAGATTTCCATTCCCACTGACGATTTTCCAATCTTGATAAAGCCAGCTACAGATGACGTCCTCATCAAGCACATCGCAGGGTTTGGTCAGTCATGATGCCTGAAGATTGATTTTAAGGGAGACAGTCTTCCCCCACACGTCAAAGTTGGCCCCGTTCGCCACCAGGTCGGTCCATGCATACCGAAGCCCATACAATGCTTCAGATGTTTCAAGATAGCACATGTCAAAGGAGTGTGTACCAGCAATGTCGTGTGCCCGCGGTGTGCCGAACCTCATTCAGAAGACCCCTGCCACGCAACTGCGTTCAAGTGCTCCAATTGCCATGGCACTCATAAAGCGTCGTCTAAAGATTGCCCAAGAGTGCGAAATGAACGCGCGGTGCTGAAACGCAATGTGCGCGACCATTCAACGCACAGGGAAGCCGCTGCTACTGTCAGGCGACGTCGGCATCATCACAGAAGATCATCACGCAACGTGACATCTACCGATAGAGACACGTCATCACAAGCAAGAAGAACTGGCCCCCCATCGTCAAGCTCTGCGAAGACGGATACACCGAAAAAAGAATCAGGGTCAAGACTCCCACTTCGTGAAGAGTGGCCATCACTTCCACGAACACAGCCTGTTTCAAAGGTGCATCGAATCCCGCCAACCTCGATGCCATCATGAATCGCTAATGAAAAGACAACCGAGGATCGCCAGGTCATCAACATGTTGCAGACCCTTATGAGCGCAATGCGCATGCTCCTAAGCAACATGAACACCCCATCAGCGCAGAGTGCGCTCCAAGTGCTGGACACTTTGAGGCCGGTGCTTGCGGCTCTAAAGTAAAACGATGGCCTGCAACATGTTAACCTTTCGAGAGGAGGTGAAGAACGCACCTGTCCTTCAGTGGAATGACAGAGGACTTGAGGCGCGTATGTCCGAGTTCCGGCAATATGTATTCACGAACCCGTTCTCCATAATTGTGATTTGTGAACCGAACCTGTCAGCTCAGATGGGACTGTCTGGATATGAGTGCTTTATGTCTTCTACCCACGGAGAGCGCGGAAAGGTCGTTGTGTTGATACGGCGCGATTTAACTTATGTTCATCACCCTGTAACCCCTGACAAAGAAAACCAGTACGTCTGCCTAACAGTAAAAAGAAGAAGACCACACTCACCATCATCGGAGCCTACTTACATCCATCAAGTCATCTAGACCGTGAGCGCTTGCGCGGAATTTTGAATTCAACTCTCCAGCCTTGGGTAATAACTGGCGACTTCAATGCCCACCACTACTTATGGGGAAGCTGCAGGGTCAACATTAGAGGTAGACAGTTAGTGTCTTTCGCTTCTGAATGTGAACTTATCCTCGTGAATGATGGCAGCCCTACTTATCTGCGTGGATCGGCCTGTAGCAGTTGCCTGGACCTCACTTTCGTCTCACGCTCGTTCGCCGGCATAATGCACTGGTTTTCAGATTTGGAAACAAGGGGTAGTGACCACATCCCAACATACCTGAAGATTGACGGCTTTCCAAGTCTGAAAACCTCCAGAGCCGCCCAGTGCACCGATTGGCAAAACTACAAGTGAATCATGGAAGACCATGTTGGCCGCCTCACCTTTCAACCTAGAGGACGCAATAAAGAGTACCCTTCAGTCAACGACGCGTTCGCATCGGTGAGCTCATCTCTCACTGATATGGACATTGATCTCGAAAAACTCCGAGCGATTCGTCGTCGTGCAGAACAACGTTATAGACGCACGAGGTCATTTGATGATCTGAGAGTGGCCAGACGCACACAAAAGAAAATACAGCTCACATGTCCAAGTTGGACAAGCAACGATGGGTATCTTTTTGCGAGTATTTGGATCCCATAAAGCCTCTGTCACTAATCGGGAGAAGTGTCCGAGGTCTTCGTACAACTGTTACTCTGCGCTACCCATTAAAATCACTGGCACTTCAATTACGCTGCGAAGAGATTGATGTCGCAGATTCTTTCTGTCGAAAGATTGCCTGTGGGTCAAATTCAACTGGGACGAAGACGCCCGAATTTTCTGTAACCTCACGTAACCCCCGAATGGAGATTTCGTTTTCAATGGACGAACTAAAAGCAGCGCTTGCTTTGTGTAGACGTTCTTCAGCGCCAGGACCTGACGGCATCACTTACCGCGCTCTGTGACACCTAGGAGATCAAGCTCGGAAGGCACTCTTGCTGCTGTACAACGAATTCTGGCAAACTGACATTGTTCCACAGGAATGGAAGTCAAGTCGCCTAATTCCACTTCTCAAAGCCGGCAAGTCACGTTTGGACATTTCATTTACCGCCTGATTGCCCTTGCAAGCTGTGTGGTAAAAGAAATGGAAAGAATGATTTTAACGCGCCTGGAATGATACTTAGAGTTCTACGAAATATATCCAGATGCCATTTCCGGGTTCAGACGAGGCCTCTCGTCAATTGACAATGTACTTGACTTGGTGACATATGTAGAACATCAGAAGGCCAGCAAACGGCTATCTGCTGCTCTGTTTCTTGACGTTAAAGAGGCATACGGCAATGTCTCCCACGAAGCCATTCTCAGCGCACTAGAAGAAGTTGGACTCGGTGGCAGGATATATACGTGGGTTCAGAGCTACCTACATAATAGATTATTTCACGTGCAGACAGAGAATAGCCCGACACCCGAGTATTACTGCAGCCGAGGAGTCCCGCAAGGCGGAGTGCTAAGCCCGACGCTGTTCATTCTAACACTCATTGGACTAGTTGGCAAGCAACCCAGCAGTGTACGACTTTCCATTTATGCTGATGACATCTGTGTGTGGACATCAGTTGTGACTCTACTTCAACTTCGCGCTCGACTTCAGAAGGCAGCATCAGTGACATCGCACCACCTACGCAAACAAGGGCTCGAAATCGCAAGTGGAAAGTGTTCAGTCATGGCTTTCACCAGGAAATCAATGTCCGCTTACGGCATATCAATTAACGGGCAGTTAGTGTCATGCAGCCGAATTCACCGGTTCTTAGGAGTCGTAATCGACCGAAACCTCTCTTGGACACCCCACGTAAACTACGTGAAAAAGCGGCTGACGGCCATTTGTCATTTATTCAGGTTTCTGGCCGGGAAAAGTTGGGGAATGTCGGTCGAGTCTATGTTACAGCTGTACAAGGTAATATTTATTGGACTTCTGCGGTATAGCCTGCCTGTTATATCTAACACGTGCAAAACGAACCTGCGCACAATCCAAAATATTCAAGCTCAGGCGCTTAGGTTATGCCTTGGTTTACCCCGCTGCCCAAGCAAGTAGCCAGTGCAATCGGGTGATAGGATGTGAGCGCCAATGGTGAGTTGCCAGGCTTCAGTATTGGAACCAAACGGCTGGTCTTCCAGTTAACTGGGGAGGTGCCCTCTCGCCATGAATCGTTGTATATCTCGAGGAGGGCACTCCTCGCACACTCACCAAGGTGACACAGTGCTCTGTATGATATTCCATCAGGCCCGGGTGCTGATGTTCGTCTACACAAAGCAAGTGCTGCTTTATTCTCATGAATAGAAAAAAATTGGTCGATGTGGTGATCGTGTGATGTCGTGCCACCACGTGAGAGCGTGGAGATGTTGGGATCTGCGAGTTGACCAGATAAGTTGGCACAGAACTCTTCTGCCACGTCGACCTCCGATCTCTGTTGAGAGAGGGCTAGAGCCTTGAATGGAGACCGCTGAATGGGAGCTGTCCGGAGCCCTGTTACCGTCCTCCACAAATGTAAAGACTTGCGAGGATCTAACGACGGCAGAAGGCTGCCCAACGTTGTGACTCTAGCTTGTCTATGCGGCGTTGTATCTTCTTCTGAAGACGTCTAGCGATTCGTAAATCGCCGATTGCTTTCGTGCGTCGGTACCTTCGTTCAGCACGCCATCGGAGAGCACGAAGTCGTTCTAATTCCACATCGAATTTGGTTGCTCTCGAAGAGCATGTGAGGGTGCACACTGTGCCTTGCACTGTGGACTTCATCACCTCTTCTAAGTCAAATGAAGTGTTCTCTTGACAGCGTTCTTCCATGAGAGATTCAAACTTGGTCCAGTCCACGTTTTGGATAGTTTCGCGTGCCTTGCAAGGTGATAATCCTCTGATCTTGACATAAGTGGGAATGTGGTCACTCCCATGTGTTTCTATGTCCGCAAACCATCCGGCACATCTGACGAGACATCGAGAAACAAAAGCCAAGTCAAGGCCACTGCTGTATCCAGGGCCACGGTAAAATGTTGGGCTGCCATCAATTAACAAGCACAGCTCGTTGTATGAAGCAAACGTTATCAGACTTCTACCCTTTGGGCTGATCGTCGGGCTCCCCCCATAGCGTATGGTGGGCGTTGAAATCTCCGATGATCAACCATAGGCCAGGAGTGGATGATAGGATGTGTCCTAGTCTTCTGTGATCAAATCTGCTTGATGGCGACAAGTATGCACCGACAACAGTGACAATAA
>NW_023609007.1:0-18396 GCF_013339725.1 Rhipicephalus microplus
AGTGCAACGTAATATTACTAAGCTATTAACGAACCTTAATAAAGTGCAAACCACAATGAAAAGGAGACAGTATTATGGAGCGAGAACATTAAAGGGCGTGTGGTGGATTACATATTTATAACAAAAATATGATTGCGCTTATAGCGTATGCAAAATTAAGAAACAAAGGCCACAAAAACACAGTTGCTGTAAAATCATATACGCTACTAATCATTTCGTTTCCTTTTCAATTTGTCAAACAGGGCGATAGAAAGTTTATATTATGCACACTATTGCCTCTTCCGTAATTGCACAATTCGCTAAACAAAGAATTTACGAGATATCGTGTAATATTGCTTGACATAGAGCAAACATTATTACGTCGCCTTTATTGACACGCAGAGAAGATAAACGTAAACCACATCTTGCGAGAAGCATAATAATGAAAGGCTGGAAGCCATTCTACGACGCAGGATAAGGTGGAATGCAATTAAGAGAAGCTCATGATGGTACCCGGAAGAAAAATTCCCCTTGATGCGGCTCGACGAACGGAAAAGCGTATCACCCACAGTCATGATGACCTTGCTACACACTTTTCTCATTTCAGCTAATGCTTTCAGTGTAAGCGAGCATGCCGTGGAGAGACTGGTAAAGGGGCAATTCGTGCATAAATATTTCTTGAGGAAATGGCTGTTTGACGATTACAGCTTTCCTTTTTCTTTGCTTTTCTTTTCTTTTGTGTATAGCGCGTCGCTAATGAAAGTTCACTAGATAAGGTTAATGAAAACAAGCCCTCTACGAACGAAAATTAAAATGTATTAGGAGGAAGAAAAGAGGAGCGCTTGTTAAAATGTTGCTCTCGAGAAAGTTGATTGTTTTTTTTCCATTCGGTCTGCATTGGGGGAAGTAATGCATATGTGAGCAGCATGTGTGATTAATTGCTTGTGCAGGCTCATATGTATCTATGCGTGCATTCTTCTGAATGAAATTCTTCCGTGCTTATATTACAGGCTGCGCCAATCAACCAATGCGCCTGCCATCGACGAGACCTAACACTTAAGTTTGCGCTCATCAATAAAACCAGCATAATGTGGTATTCTCAGAGGGTAATGCTCAAAAAATAAAAAGCAACTGGTTCAATTTTCTTCGAACAGCAACCAAAAATGATAGGACGTTTGCTTAACAAGTGCAAGGCACGTTGAGGGCAAGAGATCTTGAGGAAGAATATTTCAGAATCCCGAGATCAGCCAGTGCCAAAAAACAAGGCACAAATAGCTTCTCTATGCCCCAGTTGCAGCTGTGAAACCATCAAGTTTGAGGAATTTGCATTGAGCTTCATACGATATCAGGGTCACCCGAATGGAATAAAAACAGGGCACTGCTTTAAGGAATCATTTCGGAGGAGGTGCTGTCTCTGTGTTCTGATGTATCGTTGGGGTCAGGAGTGGAGATGTTAGCACCAGAACCAGTGGTGCAGCATGGAGCCTGAGCCTATAAATGCGAATAAAGGGAACTTCACTCGCCGGATTCTTCAAAGTCCCCAAGAACGCTACATCCATTGTCATTGATATGCTGGTGTTCAGCTCATCAGCTCATGCAACAGGCGTTGGGTTAACACTTTCTAGTTTGTATACTACATATATAACATATAAGATATAGACATATATATATATATATATATATAGATATATATATATATATATATATATATATATATATATTAAACTAACTGTATCCACCTCAGTTTTAGCTGAACATTTGAACTACCAACGTCCAATCGAGTTATGGACTACCATAACGCCGTCCACAGCTCAAAGCTTCCCTGAAGTCACTGCGAGCTTATTGTCACTTGGTTTGACGATAGTTCCCATATTGGCAGTGTAGCGAAAGCCCGTCACTTCTTTTTCTCTTTTCCATAACTGCCAATTTCACATCGCCATCGCTCCAGCCATTCTGAATAGTTTAGCAATATTCCTGTCTTTTCAATTGCTCTTTATTATGCTGGTTCTCGTACTTCTAAGGTGATTCTACGTCTTTTACTCTGCTTTTGTTATGAGGCAACCACCTAAACACTGCTCCGCCGTGGTGGTTTAGTGGCTAAGTTACTCGGCTGCTGATCCGCCGGTCGCGGGATCAAATCCCAGCCTCGGCAGCTGCATTTCCGATGGAGGCGGAATGTAGGCCCGTGTGCTCAGATTTGGGTGCACCTTAAAAACACCAGATAATTAAAATTTCTTGAGCCCATCAGTACGGCGTCTCTCATAATCATATGGTGGTTTGGGGATGCTAAACCCCACATATCAATCAATGAAAACCACCTAAACACTTGGACGCGCTTCTTGTCACAATCGGTAATATCTACTTCTATGTGTAAGTAAACGTCCCTCAATGGCTTGTTTTTGAGTTGTCAGCAGGCTACTGTTCATCGCTGCTTAACCCTGCTACTAATAAGATCATTAATATACTCTCTGACATGTTCCTGTAGTCTCGATGATCTGGACGTGCAGTTTCTCTTCTTCTGTAGTTTAAATCCCATCCCACAAGGGCAGCTACTCTAACAGCGGCTGCGTCTACTCTATTCAAAATATATCTTCTCATATGCCGCACGACGTCTCATGCCCACGCAAAGTGCAAGAACCAGTAGAAGATAATAAATTCTTTATTGAATACTGTCCTATTTGCAATAAGTATCGGCTTTGATGTGTGCCACGCTTGTTTTTTGCAAATATTCATCTAGAGCTGTCTAAATTGAATAGATGTTAGCAATGCCTTATGCCAACGGTTTTTTTTGTAAGCTGACTTAATTCACTTGTCATCTTTCGATCAACAATGAAAATAGGTAGCTTTTACCAGGTTATCGTGACAGCAACTTCTAGGTCTACTTATCTTCACAAGGAGAAGAAAGCGAGGTGGGAAGAGAAGGAACGTTCATTCGCACAAATCGTGAGATGCCTATCCAAATATCGGTATGATTTTACGGCAAAAGTTAACTTGCTGTAGTCTTGAAAAACCTCCAAACCGGCTGTGGAACGTACCAGGTAGTGTTAGGTGCATGTGTATGCCTACAGCTTTCAAAACGTTTTCAGTCTTAGTTTTTTTTCCCTTCGCTAAAATTTGATAAAGAAAGTGCAACCTCAGAGACTCATTTCTCACTTGTCCTTTGATTAAAAACGGTCAAAGCTTCCACCGAATGTGGGAAACACGTGTACAAAAAGCAACAATAGCATAAATAAAGAAAGCGGTGATATTGTCAGAATGCGAGGACTATTATTATAATTCATACTACGTTATTGCTCGGAACAGTGGGAACACACAATGGGTAACATTTATACACCACTTCGTGTAATCCTGCTAACAAATCCTAGACAAATACATTCCAATATTATGAAGACTAGATTAAATGCAAAATCCTGTTGTTTTTATTGCCCCTCTATTACTACGAGCCATAGATCTGAGGTTGCAGTTCAAGCTCCAGTTAACTGATCGGTATCACATAAATATTTGGTATAATTATTGAAATGCTGTCTTCCCCTAACGTCGTTTTCTTTTCCCAACCCGGTCCCACGGCAATATATGTAAGCACAGAGAAACAAGAAGCTAGTGGTAAATTCAAAAGCAGAGAAGAAAAACGAAATAGAGAAGTTTCCCCGGAAGAGCTAATTGCCCCCACTGGCACCAAGGAATAACTTTTCTTGGCCAAAGTAATGTGTTAACGAGGCCACAAATGAACTCTTTAGACTTATTTTTCTCTGGTGCGAATCCTACAGGAAAGGCAAACCTAGAAAAAAAAAAGGCACGGCTGGCTAACTGCGAGCAGTGGTTTTCTGTAGATATTGCAACTGTGATCGCTGTTCTTGTTCTTTCGGAGTGCTCCATTTCACTAATTAGGAGGGATACCAAAAAAAGAAACATTTGCAGAGAAATATCAACATCACGTTGCAAAGCCGCTAGCAGTGAAGAAAACTGTCAAAAGATTCGCCCTAATGTGACACAGTTAGTCAATAAATTTTTCATTGCTCTGGCTGCATATTTTCAAGAGCTATCAAATACTTGTGCAAGAAAAAAAAAGGAGATCTCATGTACAGTGGGAATCAATGCCATGCTAAGCACGAAAAAAAGGCTAATATGTCACTTTAAACTCGACATGACGTTACTAGGCGGATTTAAATTATGCCGTATATGACTTCCACGTGACGACTGTCACGCTTGGACGTGTCATTAACCTTCATAATGTATTCACGTCAACTGATACCAAATTCGGTATATGTGGCCCGTGTACTCAGATTTGGGTGCACGTTAAAGAACCCAAGGTGGTCGAAATTTCCGGAGCCCTCCACTACGGCATCACTCATAATCATATGGCGGTTTTGGGACGTTAAGCCCCACATATCAATCAAATTTGGTATATGTGGAGCTAGCAAAACAGCCGCGAGCGTGCTATGATCGTAGCATGTAGTCATGTTTTACATGACACGCATGTCATGATTATCATGTTTGGACATGTCATTTGCATTCGTCGTCCATTCACGTCACGTGATACCAAATTTCGTATATGGGTAACTAGTGAAACGGCCACGAGCACGCCATACGCGTATCCTATAGTCATATTTTACATGACGCGTATACCATGATTAGCATGTTCAGACGTGTCATTTACCTTAGTCGTCTATTCACGTCAGTCAATACCAAGTTTGGTATATGTGGTGCTAGCGAAACGGCGGCGAGCGCACGTCGCGTTGACGCGTGCGCACGCTGGGTGCAGCGACGGCGACGCTACGCTAGCAAACCTTGAGCACTCTAACGCTAGGTGCGACCAGCGTCTGCCGGCGAGGCCCGGCGGCAACCGGTGCTAAATGCGACACGCCGCATTTCGCAAAAACGACGTTACCTAGACAGCACCACGTCTGCCTAGCTTCGTGACGAACGGACGCCGGGCGCGCTGAAACGCGTGTGCGTCAAAGCGACGCAGCCCGGCGCGTGCCTGCGAGCATATGCCAGGCAGATCTGTGATGGCGTGGCATTGCCGGCATGACTCGATGAAACGAACCCCGGCGCGAACGCGCGCTGGGTCACATCGAAGTGTATTTGTGCCTTGAGTGTGGCTCGTAGACATGTTGTTACATGCCACGCATGTCTTGATTATCATGTTTACATGTGTAATTTACATATATCATTCGTTCGCGTGACGTAATATCGAATTTGGTACATGTGAAGCTAGTGAAACGGCCATGAGCGCACAATGAACGTAGCTTGTAGTCATGTTGTTGCATGACACGCATCTTATGATTATCATGTTTGCACCCGTTACATACCTTCGTCATGCAATTACGTCCAGTAACACCTACTTTATATATGTGAAGCTAGCGAAACGACTGTGAGCGTACCATGAGCATGGCGTGTAGTCATATTTCAAGACTGACATGACATGCAAGTCGTGATTTCCATGTTAGTGTCTGTCACTAGTGTTCGCAATGCAGTCATGTCAAACCATTTCACTTTAGCAACATGTCATGTGAAGGAAACCACCGCAAAATTAGCAAGACCTAAAATAAATCATGACATTCATGACATACATGTCATGATATTCATGTTATGACTATTCAATTATGCTCAATACACAGGCATGTTATGCCACACCAAATGTGGTATTGATACCATTAACGAAACGGCCAGGAGAGCTAAAAGTCGTAGGCGGCTAGATAGATAGATAGATAGATAGATAGATAGATAGATAGATAGATAGATAGATAGATAGATAGATAGATAGATAGATAGATAGATAGATAGATACGCTCAAAGTCGCCGAAGTTCGCTAAGAAATGCTTTGCATTTAAAAGACACGACTGATCACCATGGTCTCATAAATGAAAGCGTAGTGAAGGTGTTTGCCGCGAATGAGAGTCCCTTTGAGATGCTATATGTCATAACGCGCCCCGCTTCTTTAAGCCAGCGAGTCCAGTTATGTGTGCCTGCAGTGCCCACCCCTTTCATTTCCAATAATGATTAATGTGTAAATGCTGAAGTCGTGGTGTCTGAGACGTTCTAGCCTCAGTGACTGACTGTGGCTGACTGACGTGCAGTGCTCTCATTTCCTTTTTAATCCCCAATTCCTTATTCCCTGTGCAGGGTAGCAAACCGGAATCTCATTTGATTAATCTCTGTGCCTTTTCCCCTCTTCACTCTTTGTTTTTCTTATGCCCAGTGTAATAATGCAAGCCAGAAGATTCCTTTATTGGTCGTTTTTTTTCAATTCTAACATCTCGCTTTCGCTTTTCTTTTCTTTGGCTTTCTTTTTTTTTCAAGCAAAAATCAAGTTTTTATTGTTTCTTACTATACTGGCAGTCTTTCTCTGTTTGCAGAAGAAAGCTGGCACAAAACTAGTTTTTGCATATGTTCTGATAATCAGCGTGCTACACACAAAATAATTCCAATACTGGGTGGATACAGCTCTGTGGTAATAAAAATTACTTTCTGCAAAATTATTTTGTCGCAATTTTCCCGACTTTATTGGTAATGCATCCAATAGAAGCGGATTGGACCTGCGCACTATCTTAGCAAATGAAGCTTTTCTCACTTCTCATTACAATCTCGATGACCTTGCGCAAAATATCTTCAGCATTGTGTGTAATGCGTCACTAATTTTCACCACCACTTGCAGCGGCCAGGGCCCCTACAAGTGTGGTGTGGCATGAGAAAGGACCGCGTATATTTATGTTTCGTTTATTGATTGCATAGCAAGACGCAATCACGTAGTAAAAGCAAGGCTTGTTACCGAGGTTAGAAAAAGAAGCTCTTGAAACTTTTAATGTATCCGAGAAAAGCGGAACAACGTTTGTGCAACGTAAAATTATTAGGTTTGAGCCTGCTCTTAGAATAGGCAACTAGAATATCACATGTAACCGTTTTAAATATAAGGTTCTTCTTGACAGCTAGTGATTGTTCTAACACGCACTTTGTTTGTTGTTAGTGTTCTATTGAGGATCTAGCTATTCACTCGTGTGACAACGTTAATTTTTTTTCTCCAACGTATTGTGCTGCTAATAAAGGTCCTTCAGGTGATTCTTTGACTGCTTGTGGTGGAGTAAGTAAAGTGTAATTAAATTTACTTAAAGGTTCGAAATATGCGCACTACTACAGAAAGTAGCATGGAACCACAGCTTGTTACCACTGTTTAATGGCGTCGCTATCGGGACACTTAGACCTTATTATATAAAGTTCAGAGTGGGTTGTTTGTGACAGAACATGCTGGTACAACGAGTTCAACCTCCGACAAAGGGGCATGATTTCCACAAACAGCGGTGCTTGTTAGAAGGATGTGGAAGAGCCAAGTTTTGACTGCCCAGCAAAGAGCTTCAAAGATAAAGCCCAGTTTCTGCTCATGGTTAGGAGGGAACGCAATAAACTGCAGCGTGCTGCACACAAACTTCACTTCTGTGGTGACACTTAGAACATTATGATGAATTTTGGTAAGTTCCGACATAATTTTTTCTCGTTAGTCTTTCTCGTGTTAACTCGTCTTTGCTTATCATATTTGGTTGTTTTTTTCGTAGCTTGAGCTTCAGAGGTTACGGTCGAAAATCGCAATCGCTCTATTTTTTTGTTAGTGTGAGAACAATAGGGTGGCAAATATAAGGGCTGTGTGACAGCCTGCGATAGAAGGGCATCTATATATTTGCGCAGGTATTACATACGTGCAACACAACAGGCGGAAATAAGCAATCAGCGACTAATGAAACAAAAAAATAACAATTTAAGAAGTAATTGAAACTTGTTTTAAGAAACGGAAGACCTTACCTAGGAAAGGCGAAGAATAACTCATTATAGGGATAAATCGGTTATGACCTGGAGAACAGCGTAACAGGCGTGCGTTTTGTACCGCGGCTTAAAGTTAGTTGCGTCACAAGTTTTTTATTGTTTGAAGATTTTCTATGTGCTCCTCCGTAGCACTTGCATGAAGCCTTTTCATGCGAGAAATTTCGCGAAAGAGTTGAAGGTTGGTGTGCTCGTGAGAAAATGGGACAACTGTTGCGCCACTATTTTGAAGACACATTGCTGGTGAATAGGGCACATATGTCCAACTTTTTTGTGAACTAGTGGTCATAGTTTACTGAAAAATATGCAAATTTAATTTGATTTTGTGAGAAATATAAACATAGAAGGCGTTAAAACTTCTGCATCTTGCCTGCACGTATGTGTCAAGGCACACGTTTCTGGGTGTTACAATTGGCAGTAAAATGACCCGGACACAACATGTTCGAATGGTAAAGAAGAATGTTTTCCATATGTGAGCGTTTTCCCCTTGTTGTAAAGCAAAGCAGGGGACCGTTTAGTAATTCTCTGCTATGCACATGCACATGCTTCTGCGAAGGTCATCTCAAATTCGGTCTTCTTGAACATTCAGAGCATTTTTCAAAGTACTCACCACACCTAGAGAAAATTTGCTGAGGGCATGCTTATAGTAGCGAATGATAAATTGTTGGTTCTCTTGCAGCAAGACAGTCCTAATGGCTCCATACTTTGAACAGTATGAAGTTCTTTGAGTCGACTGCTAGGTCATTGGCTTGCTTTTTGCAGAGGTCCGGCGGTGTGCAGCTTGCTCCCGATAACTAATATAACTGATTATGTACGAAAACGTCTCTCATGAAAAATTCATTCGTGGGCTATTGTCTCTTTTGTGTATGTATTCCAAAACAAGCAACAAAACCGTAAAAGCACTAGTGTATTTTGGTTAATAATAAACGAAGATCAACATTAAAATTACAACAATGTCTGTGTTGCAGTCACATCATATATCATCGGCATGTGGATTCTGTAGCAAATACCAGGGTTCATTCTAGATGTCACCAGACTTGCATCATTGCTACGGCCACATGGAGTCAAGAGTAACAGAATTTATTTCTTCGACAACCTCTTTATGTACCCCCCTCCCCTGAATAGAATATACATAGGGTAGCTGGGTGCCAAGTTTGTATAAATAAATATGACAAGAGATATTAACTGTATGGAGAAGTGAACAAAAGCTGTAATGCTCATGGGAAGCAGTTTCTAATAATTTCACTCTTCTTTCTCCTGTCAATGCAGCAAAACACCTGCACAACACAATAGCTGCCACATTATGCCATATTTGGACAGATTCTCCACTGCATCTAGGAGCAATCCTTTCACTAAGGTTATATTACGTGCCGGCCTAAAGCTGTTAGTCAGTGCGCGTGCGTCACGCTTATGGGTTGAGCACCATTCATAGAAGAGTATAAGTGCTGGGGATAAAAAAAGAGCTCCTAATATCACAGCAACTGAGTTAAATACCGGAGGCGTAAATAAAATCTGTTTTAATATCTATAACCTCCTTCAATACAATGCTAACATATCTTGGATTGCAATAATAAATAATAATAATAATAATAATAATAATAATCGTTAGGGTTTAACGCACCAAAGCGTTATAATAAAATGATGTATGTATATGAAGGGTGCCGTATTGGAGGGGTCTGAAAATGTCAACTACGAAGGGTTTTTTACCGAGCACGTGATTCCAAGTACCCGGTCCCCAGGCATCTTCAATTTCATGGAAAATGCGGCTGCCGCAACTAGAATTCAATCCTGCCGTTTTCGAATGAGCATTCGAGCACCACAACCACTAAAACACCGCGGCGCGTTTCGATCACCATTTCCGGAGTTTTCTGAACTGGCGGTGGAAAGCGAACCCATTTTGATGAGTTCGAATGCAAGTGTGTTTAACTGCTTAGCATTTCGTTATTTTTGGACGTCACGTGTTCTTTTTTGTTATCGGCGTAGTAAAGAATCCATTCCATTCTCTCATACGCTCTGAAGTTGGGTCGCTCATCTGAGGAGGTGTATATTGGATCAATCTTTGTTCCAGTAAAGAAGGAAACGGCTTGCTTGAAATAAACACCCCCCCTTTCGAAATTATTGATCACTCTTTGGGAAAACCCTTGCGACGAAATCGCTAGTTGGAAATGAGGATCAGAGGAACGTCCAGTACGAAAAAAATGAAGAGAGAGAACGAGCATTTATCGAGCAATGCGATAATAGTCAACCTAACAGTATACGCAGTTCGTTAGCCGAAAAAATGCGTGTTTTAACTAACGACACCTGCTGTGATGGTTTTACGTATTTTATAATGGTATGCAGTTCAATTTAGCATCTGCAGAATGATGAGGCTGGTGAAAAAGCTTGGTGTGGATTTTTAGACTCGAGTAATGTGGCAGCAACTTCATGTCACAGTCGCTTACTGCATTTTGTACAGTCTATTGTCCTAATGGAGTCATTTATTGTTAGTATCGTGATTCAGGAAAAATATAAATTATTTGTATTTACTGTCATTCAGCTTGCTGCACTCGAGGTACTTTCTCATTTTGTGCGTATGCTGTCTTACAAATTTAATTTGCTTGCGACATGAAGCTTTGTAGTTGTAGGGTTATCGATGAACATAGTGGTATCACTCCTCACCGACAAAAGTTACTTCTACTAGTGACTAACTAAACAAATACGTCTTCTATCCACTCATTCATTTATCCATTTATTGGTATTATTACTACGGAGAGGCAAGGAATATACACTGCAGAGCAGTTAGTAAGGTACTACTGAAAATGACCAAACACACACAAAAAAACTATAACGTGCGCAAAACTGCGTTTGTCTTGTGCGCCCGCTGGTGCCGTTGATTCATGATTTCAACATTCACGTCACTTCATTTATAGTGGTTGGCAAGCCACTTCGTAATAGGAAGAATCTCTGTTGCCACAACTTGACACAAATAACATTTATATGGAATTATAGGGCCAAGAATTTGAAAGCATGCCACTCTAACCTGCTCATCATCCCGCTACCGCAAAATTGTGGTTACCAGGCATTAGTGCAAGACTTTTCGCTTAACACAAACATGTGGAGCGTTGGCTCGGTGCAAGTGATTCCGGAACCCAAAAGAGCACTGTCTTTGTATACAGAGAAGCAATGATATTGCGCGCACCACACGAACAGTGTGGCGGAGAATGCCTGAGATACTGTGAAGATAATGCGACACGCCACATGTGACCTTAGCTATGCTATACTTCACTTGCTATCGGACATAGCTTTGGCATTACTTCATATCAGCGTTCGTTTACAATAAAACGTTGCTGGCACCTTGAATAAACACTTTGATGGTGCTCATACTTGTTGTGTAAAATGAAGAGACAGAATCCAATCCTATTGCTTATGAAGGCTGCAAGTGAGATGGTTTACTCAACATGGAATAAAGGTCGTTCATGGAACAAACTAAGCTTTCACTACATTACTTTTGAAAAATAGGTTTGTTGTACAAATAGCCCTTGATAACGTAAATAAGTTTTCCTTCAAGAAAAAAAAATGTGCCACAATTGCAACAAGCCGCCACTTCTCGGCATGTACGAAGAGTATATTTCGCCTACATTTCATCAAATTTATCCATCTTGGGATTTCAATCTAATAGAGGTAACAAAATATTTGGTATGCAAAGCCACGAAGCTCCTTAAACAAAGAGCATCTAAATGCTTGAGCTATGCGTCCTACCTGTGGTACAATAAAGATTACCTAGAAAGAACAAATTGCAGTGATGCCAGTTTGAGGCGTTATCCTTGAAAGATATAGTAAATAATTGTCAAGGCAACGCATTCAATCAGACATTTCAGGAGGACCCAACAGTGGAGAATGTAAAAAATCCCGCTTTTTTCTGTGAGCAATTCAGCCGATACTATAACCCAAGAAACTTCCAAAAGCAAGCTTAGATCAATCAATTCTTGAAATAACTGACATGTACGTCGAAGAAAAATGACATCGAAGTAACCACAACTTATCTTCGTAATTGTCTGACGTTTCCAATTTTTTAAACTGACGCCGAATGGAGGAAATATGCTTTAGAAAGATATAGGGGGGGGGGGGGAATCAAATAAACAAAGACTAGTGATAACAATAAAAGGTGTTCACCGAATGCCGTGCGCATTGCGAAAACAACATATATGAAAAGATCTATGGAACGTTCGGTCAATTATTGTGAAGTATTCGGGTTACGTTGCAGATTGGGGTTACGTGACCCTTTTGTACTTGAAGGTTATGAACATCAGATCTGCGAAAAATGGAATAACAATAGCCGTCTATTCTCTTCAGAAGACATTACAAACTGCAACAATTAGAACTCAAATAAATTCGTAGAAGTAGCCTGAAAGTGTACCATTTTGTTCTATTTGAATTGTTAGTCACCTCTGAGCCTGAATATTGAAACAGGCACTTTATTAACACTTATTGTCATAACTTCCGATGACAGGTGTCATTATTCGAACTTACTTGGTGCCAATGAGTCAACAGGCAAGTTAGTATTGTCCTTAATAAGCAGGAAGGCAGACCCCGCTTCTTTAACCTAATATACTCTGTGGAGGGTGGGCTACAAGTTGAACACAGTGAATTTAATTGGTATTTTAAGAGTCCGTCACAAAAAGAAGTCATGTGCAATAATACGAACAATAAAGGGAATGTAATCTAAAACTCCCACAATTTTTCACTAATTATTTGCGGCAATCGACCGATACGGCCTGAATAATTGAGCGAAGAGTGTTATTGTAAAATGCCCCTTTTCACTCATCATTTTTCTTACTTTTCGATCCCTCCCAGAGGTGGGTGCTGTTGGGGTATTAGAGTAGTTTAACTTCGACGGTCTGTAAAGTTTATTTCTGCAATTTATCAACGTAGTAATACTTGTCACGCACAACAAACAGTGATCCCGGAACGAAACAAATGAGACTCTGTTTGGTTTTTTTGGGGGTACATCTCGAGTTACATGATAATGAACTAAGAAATGATGAGGCGCTCATCGAACCAAGCAGCTTTACAGAGAATTTTTATGAATTAAAGAGCTAAGCTGGTTGTTGACTGATCATTATAACGCACGGTGAAGTAGCGCAAAAGCGCGCTTTTCCACTATATGGTTTGAATGATATCTTGGGTTGAACGTCCCAAAACCACCATCTGAATATGAGAGACGCCGTAAAGGAGGGCTACGGAAATATTGGCCACCTGGGGTTCTTTAAGGTGCACCCAAATCTGAGCACACGGGCCTACAACATTTCCGCCTCCATCGGAAATGCAGCCGCCGCAGCCGTAACTGATTATTGCATCAACCTAGCGTGAAAGTTGCTCCGTGACAGTATGCAATGTCCGAAACAATGAGACGTCCTGGACAGTTTTCTTTAATGTGTTTTAGGCAACTAATAAAACCTGCCTTGGACCATACTGAGCGAGACAAGGGAACGAACTGTCTTATCACCTGATTGATTTGCTTTTACGAGAGCATTGATAGCATCTTGTACAACTACACTAAACCTTTCAGTGGAATAGTAGTCTAGGTGCTTATAAAATTAGATGGTTTAGCTGTCTGTGGGCTTCACTCATATAATCGGCCTTTCTCATAATTACAACGGCACCACCTTTATCGGCTGGCTTTATCAGATATCACTGCGTTTAGCCGGTGACGCAATAAGTTACCATTCCTCAAATGAAATATTAGCATAAACTTTTGCTTTTCGTTGGTTTTCTTACGGCGTCCCTCATATGAATATAAGAGATGCCGTAGAGGAGGGCTCCGGAAATTTTGGTCACCTGGGATTCTTTACTGTGCGCCCAAATCTGAGCGCATGGGCCTACACCTTTCAGCCTTCAAATATAAGGTTTAGTGATTTCCGGGTCAGGCTGCGCCTCTGTCTATTTTTTGATCCTACTTGTCCTAGACACTCCATTTTTTTTGTTTCAACTGAAGATGAGTTCTTAGCTTATTTTTGTGTGCATTTCCTTTCACGCTCATTGCTTAATTGCACTTTAAACTGGTGAAACAATAACTAAATTGCCCTGTTTAGCCATCCATTTTTTCCACGCCACAAAAAAAGCGTTAGGAAGCCGTGGTGGTTTCCACAAAAATTCACGGTGTGTTGACTTTTGAATACCAAGTTGACAAACTCCGTAAAAAAGAAAGTAATGGCCCTTTAAAGACTTGACGTAAACAGAAAGGACAGCTTGATTACATGGCGATGGCAGTCATTTTTCTTCGCGAGATACATTTATTTTGCAATATGTATCGCGAAAAGTTTATAAGACAATTATACACCAGGGATGGGAGCACTTGCGCATTTTTACTCTGTTAGCCTCTACAGAATGCTATGATTAGAGTTGAAATCCTGGCCTACAAAGGACGCAATTTGTAGTTAGCATGCGAGCTGTTACACTCAAAGCCACCATTCTTTTATTGTTGGCATAGAGGAATCTGCGAACATCGGTCTCACTTAGCTTTTTTTATTTAGTATACTCACCACAGCGCTGCGCCGTGACAGGGTCACAGAACAGTTTGTCTTTTTCAGCCAAACCTTGAGTTGGAGTGTATATTGTGCCCAAACAGGTGTGAAAAGTGGACCACAAAAAAATTGAGGCAAAACAAGCCCGAGAAGTGGTCGCCGTCGACCACCATTTTGCTAAGGCACGTGTGACGTCATGAGCTAGACGCAGAAGAGCCCATCACATTCTACCGAAGTTTCAGCATATGCAAATTGTTCTATTTTAGTGTCAAGCAGAAGGAAGCTAAACTATGTTGATTTGAAGCGCAGCTTACTGTAGTTCAATATCATATGCCGGAATGCAGGCGCTCGCTCAGCCAACTGCTTGTTACGTCACGGCTCGCGAATGCGCCAGTGTAGCCCGACTCACAAGTCGCTCTCAAGCCTTTAATAATGTTCATTTCTAAAGTAAGTGCTTCATCTAATGCGCTAACACTTCGCCACATTATTTGTGAATGCGAAAGGATTAAGCGCATAACACAGATTATGATCGTAAATTGGGTGTCGTGGGTCCTTTAAGGCTATGACAATAGAGGAGAATCACATGGCAGTAGGTAATGCAAGAAGCAAGGATATGAAACATGAGGTAAAGCACGTAAATAACACAAAAATATATTACATGGCGTTCAAACTTACGAAAGGAAACTACTGAGTCGCATTAGGTAAGAAGTTCAAGAGTTCAATATTGAAAAGAAAAAAAAACTGGTACACCTGCGAGGAAAGCGCCGCACAGTCACAGTGAAAGTCGGAAGAGCGTCACTTCTTCAACTCGTCGCGAACTCTTTTGGAGCTGCTAATACAAGTACGCTCACAATGTACCCAATATTTCATTAAATGATTCGGTGTCTGATAACAATGAAGGATTATGGTTTAGCTCTGATTAATGGTCTGAAGGCATTAATGACCCGCTCGTAGTGAAATTTGTACTGTTTGACACCTCTTTGTTATTTTACCCTTCCTTCACATTATATTGCGTATACTAACACATTTTACTTCGTGACATAGCACTTTTATGGAGTTTTTGTGCTTAGAAGATTGAGTACTGGCATATCGCACCCTAAAACCTCCGCATAGTAAGCAGGGCTTCAACTTTTCTTCACCATAAAGGAACACATTATTTTTCTTTGTCTACTCGCTATACTTCCTTCAAGTTACTTCGTTGCCGGTCTCCTGTCATGGTCACAGTAAAATCCTGTCATAAGAATGCCATACACTGTGCATTAGTGCTTGACCGTCGAATAGCATTAGCAGTGCCGCGTTTGTAGTGTATTGTAAAACAATAGTATTCTCACCTTCTGTGTGATCTTCTTCCGGAACTGTAAAAAAAAAAAAACGGCATGAGTCTGTGGTAAAATAGTGGGCTGGCGTGGAGCAGACTCAAGTTCAAACCTGTAGCATCCTTGATAATTTTTTTTCTTTTTCTACCTATTTCGTACGATAGCGTTTACGGACGGCGGTGATGGCGGCGGTCCTCACACAGCACTCTTGTTGCGATCTCACAGCAGCTTTCACTGTAAACTATATCAAACACATTTGTTGATGGTGATCGGAGCGGATGCAATATTATGGCGGTGAAGTTTTCTAGACGAGGAAAGTTGAAGAAATCGTAAGCATGAATAAAGAAAGTGGCCATTTCATAAGGCAATTCAGGTTTTCTATAGGTAATAAATTTAATGCAGGAACCGCTGCTTTGAATATAAGGTGTAATTTTAATTAGGGAAAAAAGCCGCTTTTGAACATACGGTAGATGAGTCCGATAACTTTCTCGAAATTTTCAAATTTTTGGTTTCTGAATTGTTAAGCAGATTTTATACCATACAGGTATACTGTAGAAGAGACCCGATAGGCGTTTCGTAAGTGGCTTTGACTGAAGCGCAACAACTTCTTATGTGTCAGCCACAGTTATAAAACCTGGCACATTTAACTGCTTTGGGTACACGCGAATGTATAACCCAGCTCGCAAGCAACTACGTGATTGTTGGGCGGTTTTGTGTACACTGCGGTCATCGTTGATTGATATGTGGGGTTTAACGTCCCAAAACCTCTTCATGATTATGAGAGACGCACTGCGGTCATCGTGTACACACGTCAAATTACCACAGCCGCTTTAAGATGCGTTGCGGCCAATATCGAGGAAATGGGCTACCTTCCGAGCTGCGCCGACCATAATTTGATGACAAAATGCGTAAAGCAATAATTCTGACACGATTTTGTATTTGCCAAATTGTCTTAGAATGTAAAATTTATTTCAGAATTATTCATTCATTTATCCGGAAACAAAATATTCGACCGGTAAATACAAAAGTTAAAATGATGCACCATAAAAAATTCCGAAAGTTCGGCTTGACGAAAGTTTGGTCTGATCAGAAGGAAGCGGGAAAGTTGTCGGTTACACAACAATGGGGCGCAGAAATTCAACTTCGTATGAAATAAAAGTAAAGCTGCAAAAGTGCGAATATTTATTGGGATAAAAATTACTGAGATGTGTTTTCGATGGCAATATATATAAATAAATGTTTCCATTTGGTCGTTGTAATGACATGTCAACGACTAGCTATAGTTATTACACTAAAAGAAGTCTGGTATTAGATTTCAATAGTAAGCCATCGATATTTTCTTTATCGAAGCTGAATCTTCTATTTTAATGCACACTTTGTAATGATGTATGACTTTTATTGCTAAAAATACAACAGAATGTGCCTGAAAAAGTTATTTTTACTTTGAAATATTCTGCATATGCGTGCAAAGCCGAAGCGAAAGGACACCGTAATTAGGAATCTCTACGAATGCACGTGTGAGGCAAGACATCCCCGCGAGAGCAGCGTGCAACTACTTAAGTGTATATGAATGAGTAAAAACCAAGCCGGACATTTTTTTCTCAAATCAAGTGATATCGCTTCATTGGTACTGCTGAAAGGTTCTTAACTAACTTTATTAACTGTTCCAACTTTGGATGCGTGGAATACGTTTTCTTAGTCTTGGGTAGAATGTAGTTATATGCGCAATTTTAAAGTACTATGAAGAAGTATGTTTAAGTACCCAGAATAGGAACAACAAAAAGTACCAGAAAAATAGCTTGCGTGATATAAGTTTCTTTAAGAAAAAGTTTGTTTAATTCATGCGCAAAGGCTGCATTCTCATTCATAAACAATAATATGCTCAAATGCAGGTTAATAACCTGATCCTATACGCATAGGAACGTAACAAAGACCATGATACGCTGGATGCGTGCGTTTTAGCGCCTTTTACGAAGTATTGTTCAAACTTTCAATGAGATGCTTTTGCTTGAGATGACGAAGCACATTTATCTTCAATCGTCCATTCGTTTGTTTATAGGCTTTTCTAGCGTTTGTTTATAGGCTTTTCAGAGGCTCAATCGTTCAATGTCTGGCCCCAGAATTTCCAATGAGGTTTTGGTGACTTCGTAACTTCAACTTCTCTTTCACACCAACTTCATGTTTGTTTCATCATCTGTACTCGCTTTTCTGATGCAGCAGCCGCCTTCGAAGTATTGTTATTTCAATAGTAAAGATAGGGGAAACTGATAGCTCACTGAAATTTTATTTTTATATGAGAGCGTTGGAGAGCTCGTTTCGCAGAAATTCATGTGTCAGCACCGGCGTCGGTGTCGACGTCGGCGTGAGCAAAAAATCATCATGCTATGTGTTACTGATAAATCGAGAACGATGCATTAAAATGAATTAATTGTTAACAAACCCTTGTGCAGAGTGGGAACCAAACCAGGGGCCGAATTCACAAAGCTTTCTCTTTGGCTACGCATTTTCTTAGCCAAAAGTTCTCTTATCTGGAGGGATTACAATAGCGCGGGTATGAATTTAACTTATTCGGCACTTAAGAGGGCAAGGAGGACACACGATAGCCGATGAAACGACAAGGAAAGAAAGAAGTGTGTGCCGATAATATCAAGGTAGCACGCAAAGCGTCTAGCATCGAGAGTATACGATGATAGCCAATGATTTGCGCATCTAAGTTTCAGTTCCGCCAGCGTCTGCTACAGCGCTTACGGGATGCCGCTACGTTGTAATAGACGTTTTGGTGGGCT
>NW_023609008.1:0-23441 GCF_013339725.1 Rhipicephalus microplus
CATCCGCAAGGAACTTCATGCACAGGCTTCACCTCGCCACGTTGATATTCGAACGACGCCACCTGCTACTAGTCTACGCGACGTCGTGAGGAAGGAACTGGCCTTGATGACTGGCACACCAGTTCAGAGCTTACATCCCATGCCCATACCAAGTTACGCTCACGTTGCTGCAACCGACATCTGCGCCCCACCAAAGCCTGGCCTCGATGACTGTCACATCTGTTTCGAGCTCACTTGCTCAGGTTGCTGCTAGGACACCTGCACACCAGCAAAGCCCAATGCAGCTACCAGCGCCAAAGTGCATGGTTCCCTCAACTCACTCGCACCGCGACCATCTGCCCAGCCTTCCAACGCTTGACGCACTACGCGGCCAACTTGCTTCTATTGCAGCATCCTTGGTCATATTTCAAGGTTTTGCCGACGCCGTCAGCAAGACGAAAGACGAAGCTTTGATGACTTTAAACGGGACGACTACTACACCACTGGACCACCCTATCGCTGACTGTATCAGAACAGCGCACGTCGATCGCCGTTTCCGCAGAACTTTGGCTCAATTTGCAGTTCCCGTTTCCCGCGTCGTCGCTCACCTTCACCGATGCAGCGTTCCTCTTCTCCACTCCGACCTTCTACTTCAATTCCCGACCGCCAACTAGAAAACTAAACAGTACAGCTTCGGGAGGGAAAGCTGCATCTTTCGAACTGCGTCAAACTCTTCCGGACCGCCCATCAAATGTTTTATTGGTGTATGTTAAAGGTATACAGACAGAGGCACTGATAGACACAGGCGCATCACTTTCCGTAATTCGTGCAGAGTTTTGTGCCCGCTTGAAAAAAGTTAGGACGCCATACGATGGCCCTCCCCTTCGTTGCGCAGATGGAGTCACTATTCAGCCTTCAAATGTTTGTACAGTCCGCGTTTTCATAGATGGCATCCTTCACCACATTCAGTTTTTTGTACTTCTTTTGTACACTCACACAGTCATTTTAGAATGGGGCTTCCTTTCTTCGGCATCAGCTTTCATATCGTGTCGTCAGCGAGTAATTCATATGTCAGCTACGGAGAATTCATCCAATGTCGATCCATACAGCTTCCGTTTTGTTCCTGCCGCTGATTGTTTCATTTTGCCAGGAGACAAACAAATTCTCACGGCAAATTATTGAGGAAAACGTCGGCGACATGCTCAAACGGGACATAATTCGACATTCATCTAGCTCTTGATCATCTCCTGTGGTGTTGGTTTGGAAAAAGGATGGCTCTGTCCGCTTTGCGTTGATTACAGAGCAGCACTCAATAAAATCTCGAAAAAGATGTATACTTGTTGCCATGCGTAGGTGATGCCCTTGATTCCCTACAAGGTGCAGAGTATTTTTTCTCCAGTCTTGACCATAGATCTGGGTATAAGTAAATACGTATGCGCGAAGCACACAAAGAGAAAACAGCCTTTGCAACGGCTGACGGGCTTTACGAGCTCATCATGCCTTTTTGCTTATGCAACGCTCTGGCAACATTCGGGCGCATTATGGATACTGTCTTACGTAGTCTCAAGTGGAAAATCTGTTTATATTATTTAGACGACATCGCCATTTATTCATCTACTTTTCCTCAGCACTTTAAACGTTTGTACAAAGTTCTAACATGCATTTCGAACGCTGGCTTACAGCTCCATACAAAGAAGTGCTACTTCACCAGCACAAGCATCAAAGTACAGGGTCACCTTGTCAGCAAAGATGGCCTTCAACCTGACCCCGACGGGATTGCTGCCGTCATTCGTTTTCCTCATCCAGGCAATCAAAAACAATTGCGAAGTTTTTGGGCCTGGGGTATTACTTTCGCCGTTTCATCAGGCACTTAACTGCCATTGCGGGGCCGTTACACAAGCTTCTGACGTCGGGAACGGCCTTCACTTGGACTAACGAGTGCAAGTGTGCTTTTCAAGCCCTTAAACGTGCTTTGACATCAGATCTTGTCTTCCGTCACTTCCATGAGAGTGCACCTACTTTCCTGCACACAGATGCAAGTGGCCACGGAATCGGTGCTGTCCTCCTCCAGCGCGATGACACTTCACGTGAGCGAGTGGTTGCATTTGCCAGCCGCGCATTAACACCTGTGGAGCAGAATTACTCTATAACCAAACAGGAAGGTCTCGCTGTCGTTTGGGCCATCCAGACCTTTCGACTATATCTGTATGGACGCCATTTCACTGTGATTATCGACCATCATGCTCTATGCTGGTTGTCCTCGCTGAAGAATTTGTCTGGGTGCCTCGGTCGCTGGATACTTCGTTTGCAAGAGTACACATTTGACGTTGTGTACAGGCATCAACAGGCAAACAGCATCAAGATGCCGACGCTCTCTCTGGCTGCCCTCTCTCCAAGGACGCATCATCAATGCCCCTCAGGTGCTCAGGTGGCTTCTTGTTTAATCTCGTTATCACCCCTGGCAGTTGCTGGATCGCTACCTTCAAACAACAGTGTTCAGTTTGGCTCGTGCCAGTGTGACGGCCCCTACTGTAAGCGCATCATCGGATACTTGAATGACACGCTTTCTCCACCTAATGCCCGACTACGTCGTCAGCTACGGTAGTTCAAGCTAAAGAATAATGTCCTGCAGCGCTATACTTACACTACGGATGGGCGTCGGTGGGTGCCAGTACTTTCACGTTCACTGCGAAATCAAGTTCTCGAAGTATTACACGACGATCTATCAGCTGGACACTTAAGTTTTCAAAAGACCTACAACCGCGTTCGGAGCCGTTTCTTCTGGCCTGGTATTTCTACCTTTGTGGCTAATTATGTAGCTTCTTGCGCACTTTGTCAATGCCTGAAATGACTAACTTCAGCTCCTGCTGCCCTGTTACAACCCATTCCGTGTCCCGATACACCTTTTGTCGTTGTCGGAATAGACCTTGTCGGACCACTTCCCGTAACGCCAGCGGGCCACCGCTGGATCGTCACAGCCGTCGACCACCTCACACGATACGCGGAGACCGCTGCTCTACGCACTAGCTCCGCCTCAGACGTTGCCGCCTTCTTTTTAGAAGCCATTGTGTTGCGTCATGGTGCACTTCGCACGTTGTTGAGTGACCGGGGCAAGGCCTTCATGTCGACAATTCTTGACGAAATTCTAAAAACTTGTGGCACAGTTCATAAGACCTGGCACAGTTCATAAGACCATAAGGAGATGCTTGGCACATATTCACTTTGCAGAACTTTTTGCTGAAAGAGCTCTGCTCCGGTATAACAAAAATCACGTGGTCTCCATGGAACACGCAGCAGACTATCACAGCAAAGGGTGGCCTTTTTAAAGGTTATTGTAAAAAGTTTTTTGGGGCAGCTAATACAATTAAACATGCAAGGTACCAACGAGACCATTTTTCGTTTTTTCTTTTTTTTTTGGGGGGGCAGAGAACCGGGGACAAGCTAGAGCTCCACCCTCACTAGTTACCTGTCTGCTTCTTTTTTGATACTGCTAGAACACCAAAGTATACAACCTCTTTAGATTATGGTTGCCTGGCAGGTAAATGCTCACAAAAATAAAGCAAACGAATAGGCAATTATGATCGAGTAAGCAGACTGAGTGCTGATATGCAGGCTCCTAGAAACCTACTTAAATGGTGGAGCTGATCTTTGGCCTTCATTTATGATGCTGGTGCATGCAAACTAAAATGTTTTTTGTCCTCTCTACCACAGGCGAAGAAACTTTTATCAGTGAACACTCATGGTTCTATTTACATGACAGTGTGTTCACCTCTACAGCTTGTAGGTGTTGGACAGCTGATGATGCAAGGAGAAAGTCAATATCTTCCTTTTACATTTCACAAGCATTCTTGAACATGCTATTTCTATCCAGAAGTGTCACATGCTTTAGTCATGTGGCCGTGTTGTTCCTGAAATGCCAATGAAATTACGTGAAAATTTGATTTGAATTTTCTATTTAAAGATATTCAGACAGTATGTTGAGCTAAAATTACACATAGGTATCTCAATGATCCCACTCCTGTGCCAACTGTGCCAAATAAAGTTTACTGCACCATCGAAATAGTATCAACCGAAATCTTGCCAAAGTGCACTAAAGTCAGATTTGGGAGCATCTGTCACCGGCGGTAGCCATACATAGAAACATGTGCACTTCGTTCTCGAGGCCACCAACCTCCCAATCACGTACGTTTAATAATTTCACTAAATAAACAGAGCTCGTGCATGCGTTCCAAGTAACCCACGATGCTATGTTTGGTGCCGACACCACGCCTGTTGTGCGAGTCCGGGCACATCGAAAATGTGTCCCCCCCCCCCCCCCCCCATGAAATTTTTTGCTTGCCTGGCTCCCCTTCAGATCAAGGTGCACACCCCCTAAAGAAAAAAATATAGGGCAATTCTGCCTACTCGCCTGGTGACAAGAAAAACCACTCGAGAATGTCCATATATTTGCTATCGTAATAAAAACAAAATGGCTTTCATCATCGACTTATCTTAGGTGTATGCGTTAGTTATCCTGTGGGTTTTTTTTTCTATGTCCTACTTTCTAGGGGACACTGTAGGGGATTTTCGGAGCCCTAGCTACATGAAATATTGCTGCTAAAGAAAAACAAAGTTTATCCATTCGTGTAGTTTTAGCACGAAATGAGTGCCAGAGAAGGTTGGCTTCATGAGACTAGCTAAATCATGTCATGTTAGTTGTAAAGGAAAAAGACATTTCTTTATCCTTCAAGTCGTCTTACGGAAATGCAGTTGGGACTGTGTGAGTGTCTAGCATTGTACATCACAGCGTTGGTCTACCATATCTGCTGATAACCACATAGGTGTATATAAAATGTTAGTTCATGAAGTACAATTTTATTCAACCAGTATTCTGTTTATTTGCTATGAAAATGCCTAATCGCTGAACAAATTTTTCCAGAATGCTCAATGGAAGGACGCCATTATTTTTTCACCATCAACTGAAATAGAAAGTGCTCCTAACGTGATTGGCTCTATGAAGTTTGCAATGAATTGAAATATTTTTTGCTGTTCACAAGAGCCCCAAAGTAATTATTTATGTCCTTGATTGAAAACGCAACTTGAGTCTCCTCCAGGTTGTGAAGATAGCAGCTTCTTATTACTCCAAAATGGGAAATTTCAGGGCTTCATATTTGAAAATTTTGTTGCTTCAAAAATTGCTCCAAATTGGGAGACCTTGGTAGCATCACTGGTATCTCAAACCATTTATTACTGGTGAATGCAATCTCAAACACATTTAAATATGGTTTCAAAGTAAGCACAAGTGCCTGAATGGGTGGCACGGTGACTGACACCTTGTGAACTCTTTACCAGTCCGATGAATTCAGTGGCTGCTCGTGCCCAATGTTTACAATTCATCTACTCTACGAGTATAGCAGGCATCAATGACAGATGAATTTGCAGGGTCCACGAGAATCATTCACCTTTCTTGCAGTGTTCTTGGGCTGCTTTCTTGGTGGTGCTGGCTGCTTACGCCAGAGGTATTTTAATTTAAACATTGCAAGAAGTACACAAACATTCTAATAGTTTTTTTTTATAGGGGAGACTGTGAAACAGGCGCCCAGTCGGTACCTGTAAACAAAGTTCGCCAGAGGACTGTGCTTGATGCCCCATCACCCACATCATTTCAGTTCTCCCAGCATGCTTTCGATGTCACTGAAATATGGCCTGGCACATAGTGCAGTAAAAGCTCATTCATTCGAATTTTAAAGGGGCCCTGAAACACTCTTTTCAATAACCGTGAAGTGGATTCACTAAAATAGCTATTGCGTCACAAATTCAATGCCAGAAAATTTTTTAAGAATCCGTCGAGTACGAGCGGAGTTACAAAGCTTTGTCCCACGCTGCAATCGCACTCTCTCTTCTCCTGTCCCGGTGAAAGCGCTGAAAGCTAAGCAAGGAGGAATGGCAAGGGCAAAGAAAATATGTCACGTGCGCCTCGTGACCTTGAGCACTTTTTTTTTTTCTTTCGAATATGCAACTTTTTCCAGTGTGATCATGCTCGCATGCGTGGAAAAGTTGCGGCTTCCCACGGCAATCCCTGTAACGACTGAATGCGCCATCTTCAAATCAGCCAATGGCTGATCGATCGCCTTCTACAAGTGATTCTCGAGCTTCCTCTGTCATTTGACGAGAGCAGAAAAAGCACTTTTTAGCTGACTTCAGCAATTAATTATGAATTGCAGGCCGCATGCTGTGCTATAATATTTGGCTTGCAGGTTCTCGGGAGCCTCTACTAACAGTCCGCAGCGTTTTCTGACCATGCTCAAAAAGTGTTGCAGGGCTCCTTTAATTAAAACTGATGCCCTGTTCTTGGCACAGCCTTATGTACTTCTATGGGGGAAAACTCCAAATAATTTGAATACTTCCTTATCAACAACGGTTAATGCTAACTGGAGGCCCCCTCGCTTTTGTCCACGCTTGAAGAAATCGGCCTAGGATAATCATCCGAATTTCTCATTACTTTCGTCAGTAGAAAACAAGAGCAGTAATTGATTTCCATGTGTGATTTTATGGGTGTAGATGTAGTTTGTCTGCTGCTACTACCTGGTGGAATGGCAAGTCTGGCTATGTTTGCATTTAGCCATGTTTTTTTTGATAGTTTCACTATTCTTCCAAATAAACTAAGAAAGAAAGATTTTAAATCGTGATTTGGTGACCTGTAGCTCTTCAACATCGTGTAAGGCATCTGACGAGCAGAGTCACTTCAGCTCAGGTACAGTAAGTGTAGGGCTCTCGCTATCCACTCAATACCTGCAAGATCCATGCTTGTGCCGCTGTAGTGTCACTCCTCAAGAAACAACCACATTGCACGAGTTCATGCCAATTGTTATCGAACACTTTGTTTGTCTGCCTGCCTTTGGAAAGTGTAGTCATTCAAAAGAATAGAATAAGAACTGCTGGCAGTGTGACACCAGCCCATATCTCGTGGCGGAGCATTTCTTAACCACTCTATGTGTTTGGTCTCTCTCGCCCGATGGTGCACTCAATGAAGCCTGACCCATTGAGTGCCCTGCAGTTGCCAGCAATGGCTAACGGTTTGACTAGTTGGAGGCAAAGTAGTGTAAAGAACCAGGGTATTGTTGTGGGGATTACAAACACATGGAAGAGAGAAACTAGTCTATTTGCAAAATTTACAGGTCGGTGTGACACCCCAGGACTGCAAGCATCTCACGCTTCTAGTCCGCTTCTTCTTCATCAATTCGTCTACGACGGCGGAGCCATGCCCACTGCCTCGTAACATCACCCCCGGTGGACGAAGCGACGTCACGGTGCCCCTAAGTAAATCAGGAACGGCATTATAGTAGCGTTTTAGTCGCGACACATGAACAACATCAGTAGGTGGTGGGGCAGAAGATAAGTGTGGTTGACCGGGAGTGATGATGTAGTCGACATCGGTGACCTTGCCACTCTGATGCGGCGTCCGAAGTAGGATGAGAGAGTCAGCAGGGTAGTCAACGTCGCGGTGCCAGTCATCGTAGCGGACTTTTTGTGAGGCCTGAGAAGCAGTGGGCCTCGTGTGCATGATTTAGCGAGCGACGTGGGCTCGAGAAGCCACGTCCTGGGCATACACCATTGGTTCGAAAGTATCAGAAGAAAGGAGTGTGTCGAATGGCAACGCAGGGTTGCGGCCGTACAGAAAAAAGAACGGAGAATAGCCGGCAATGTCATGCCTTGACGAATTGTATGCAAACGTAACTTAGGGGAGCGTTGCGTCCCAGTCACGGTGATCAGCAGAGACGTACATGGACAACATGTCTGTAAGAGTTCGGTTGAGGCGCTCTGTGAGACCGTTGGTCTGGGGATGGTAGGCAGTAGTAAGGTGATGTTCGGTAGAGTGGCTACGGAGGATTTCGTCAATAAATAACTTTTGTGAGGAAGCAGCGGCCCCGATCCGTCAGAAGCTGGCGCGGAGCCCCATGTCGCAGAGTGACGTCATTCAGTAGAAAGTCTGTGACGTCTGTAGCGCAGCTACTTGGCAAGGCACGAGTTATAGCGTATCTGGTCGCATAGTCAGTTAAGACAGCGATCCATTTGTTGCCTGACTCGGACGTTGGGAAAGGTCCGAGCAAGTCGAGGCCGACGCGGAAAAATGGTTCCGGGAGAATGTCGATAGGTTAGAGCAGGCCAGCCATACGGAGAGCAGGACATTTGCGATGCCGGCAGCGCTCTCAAGCAGCGACATAGTGGCCCACAAATTTATACAGGCCAGGCCAAAAGAACCGTTGCCGCACGCTGTGATAGGTGCGTGAAAAACCCAGGTGTCCTGCCATTGGATAGTCATGCAGATGCTGAAGAATGGTGGCACGCAGGTGTCGGGGAATAACTAACAAAAATTCCGGACCATCAGGCTTCATGTTGCGGCGATACAGAATTTCATTGCGGAGGACATATTGACAGAGCGAAGGGTCGTAATGTCTTGAAAATACTCGGTCAATGACCATCTTGAGGGTTGCGTCCCAGCGCTGCTCTGTGCCGATGTGCAAATCAGATATGATGAGCACGCAAGAATCGCTCTCATGGACAGTGAGGCTAGCAGGGTCCACTGGATAACGGGAGAGACAATCGGCATCTTGGGGCAACCTGCCAGACTTATACATTACGTCGAAGTTGTACTCCTGGAGACGTAAAGCCCAGCGACCTAGGCGACCAGTTGGGTCCTTGAGCGACGACAACCAACACAGAGTGTGGTGGTCCATAATAACTGAAAGCTCCCGGCCGTACATGTAGGGGCGAAATTTCGCTACAGCCCAGACCAATGCAAAACACTCGCGCTCCGTTATCGAATAGTTTCGCTCAGATGTGGAGAGAAGGCGGCAGCCATACGCAATAACACGCGTTTGGCCCCCTGGTGTTGAGCGAGGACGGCGCTGATACTGTGAGCACTGGCGTCTGTGCGAACTTCAGTCGTGGCGGACGGGTCGAAGTGAGCCAATATTGGTGGTGAAGTGAGCAGGTCGATCAGTGAGGAAAACGCAGCTGCTTGGTTTAGCCCCATGAGAAGGACGCATTCTTTTTGAGAAGATCAGTCAGTGCTTGTGCAATTGTAGCGAAATTGCGTAAAACGTTGGAAGTACGAGTATAAGCCCACAAAACAACGAACATCTTTGGTAGTAGAAGGCAGAGGAAAGTTCTTGACAGCGCTAACCTTGTTAGGGTCCAGTTGGACGCCAGCAGCACTTACACGATGACCAAGGACCGTGATTTCTGGTCGACCAAAATTGCACTTTTTCGAGTTAAGCTGGAGTCCCGCTCAACGAAAAATGGCTAGAATGGTCGACAAATGAGTTAGGTGGCTTTCAAATGTTGGGGAAAAAAACAATCACATCGTCGAGGTAGCAAAGGCAGATGGACCATTTATAACCACGGCGGAGAGAGTCCATCATGCGTTCGAACGTTGCCGGGGCGTTGCACAGCCCAAAAGGCATAACCTTGAATTGATAGAGGCCTTCCGGTGTGACAAAGTTTTTTCTCGGTCTAAGTCGTCGACAGAAATTTGCCAATAGCCCCAACGCAGATCTATAAATGAGAAGCATTGCGCGCCATGAAGGAAGTCAAGGGCGTCGTCGATTCGTGGCAGCAGATATACGTATTTGCGGGTTATGTTGTTCAAGGCACGGTAGTCAACGCAAAATCTCCAACTGCCATCCTTCTTTTTCACTAAAACAGCAGGTGACACCCATGGACTTGAAGAGGCCTTTATGACTTCTTTGGAAAGAATATTCTCGACTTCTCGTTATATGACCTGGCGTTTGGACTGGGAAACACGATATGGTCGCCGTCTAACAGGACTAGCATCGCCGGTATGTATTTGATCACGCATGACGGACGTTTGACCCAAAGGGCGGTCATCGATGTCGAAAAGATCTTGGTAGGTGGTCGGAACGTAGTGGAGTTGCGCAGCCTGATAGGACAGAAGATCAGGGGCAATCATCATCGTGATTTCGTCGGTAGGTGCGTTTGCTCGGCTGGCTGCAATAGGGGGCGAGCAGTCTTCAGGGTCTAATGCCACGATGTTACATGCATCAAGTGGGGAAACATGGCCTAAGGAAATGCCTTGCGGGAGAAATTGGGTCAAACTACTAAAGTTGAGGAGCGGAAGTTGAACGTAGTTGTCCACGATAGTCACGATGGTATGCGACACAGCAACACTTCAGGCCAAGAGCACATCCACTAGTGGAGACACTATGTAGTCACCGTCAGGAAGAGATGGTGAAATCATTAAGGCCACAAACGCGGTGGCTTGCGGCGACAGCCGAACATATTCAACAGCGCACAAGCGTTGTGACAGTGAGGACAGCACAGCCCCAAGTTGAGGCAGTTAAAGTTGGAGAACGCCGGTTGCACATTCGATGAGCGGCATGAGTGGACAAAAAATTAAATCCAAGAATCGAGTCATTGGGGCACTGCTCAATAACTGCAAAAAGAGCAGATGTTGGATGATGCGTGCTGTGCACATTCCTGTGATGGCAAGACTTCTTCTGTCGGCGACACGAATAATGCCAGGAGCAGCCCGTGTGAGAAGTTTCTTCAGGCGGCGGCGAAGTCGGGCACTCATCGCAGAAATATGCGCCCCGGTGTCAATAAGTGCAGAAACAGTCGGGCCGTCAACGTCGACGTCGATCAAATGTCGTCGTGTCGGCAGTACAAGGAGAGGATTTGAGGTCGGTATCAAGGATGCAGCTTTACCTCTAAGAGCTGCACTGCTTAGTTTTCCTAAAGAGAAATGAGCGGGGAGCGCGGGCATCGTCGTAGAGGAGAAGGGGACGACAGTCGACGTCCAGGTAGGTAGGTAGTCAACTTCACGTCAAATGATTCACGAAGGAATCATTTGAGGGGGGGGTGTGGTTAGGGAAGTGGAATCAGGATGATGACGAGCCCTCGGGCCGCTCTAGGTGGCCGGACACTGCTGTGCTTCGGCGACCCTTCTGGCCCAGCTCACTGTCCGGAGCTGTAAACCCGGTTGCGAGCTGCCCAGAGCAGCCTCCCATCGCTCTTGGTGTTCTGACCCTTGCCACGGAGGCTTGGGTATGTTTGGACAATTCAGAAATATGTGCTGGAAGTCGGCTCTGGTGCTAGGACATAAGTTGCAATGAGGCGAGGTTTCGCCATGTGTAAAAAGGGAGAGAAGAAAAGGAGTCGTTACTGTGGCCGTTTGAAGTCTGCGCCACAAAGCCTGGTCACTTCTGGAGAGAGATTTATGTGGCGGGGGATACGTTAGGCGGGAATTTCGGTAAAATAGCGTGATATTGTGATAGCTGAGAAGTCGATTTCTGGCACTTCGAAGCGAAGGCAGGTCGCTGTGAGCCCGGTTGGCGAGTGCTCAGGCTTGGGTGTGAGCGGCCGTGTTGCCTGGGTGTCCACAGTGCGCAGGGACCCAGAGGAGGGTGATGAGGCGATCAGGCGGAAGAAATGATTCAAGAATTTCAGCAGCCGGAGAATGAATTCGGAAAATGGCGAAATTACGAATTGCAGTTTTTGAATCAGAAAAAATATACTCAGCGGAGGAGGGAACAATGGCTAAAGCAATTGCCACCTCCTCTGCTTCCAGGGATTCTGTCGAATTTGGAAGGGACGCACTAGCGACCAGTTTTTTAAATCCATCTACGACGGCTACCGCGAAAGCTCGATGATCTACATATTCGGCCGCGTCTACATAGACTGCGGGAGAATTGGGAGGGAAGCGCTTCTGAAGGGACTTGACTCGAGCTTCCCGTCGTGCCCGATTATGTTCTGGGTGAGTATTTTGGGGGAGTGGCGGGATTAATAGGTTGCTGCTAACAGTGACGGGAACTGCGTGCGTGGCCGTGGTGTGACCAGGAACGTTGATTCCAAGTCGGCGCAGGAGTACCTGTCCTGTTTCTGTGAGTGATAGTCTTTGATATTGGCTGAAAAGATGCGCCTCTACAAGCTCTCCCAGAGTGTTGTGCACCCCAAGTTGAAGTAGTTTATCCCTGGCTGTTGATTTAGGGAGATGGAGCGCAGTTTTATAGGCATTACGAATGAGTCTGTTAAGTTGCTCGATCTCCGTAAGTGAGAGATAGAGGTAGGGGATAGAATAGGTAATTCTGCATAGGCAAAAGGCCTGTATGAGGCGGCGTGTGTCTGCTTCCCTCATGCCGCGATGACGATTGGATATGCGCTTAATGAGGGAAGCTGTATTTTGAACTGAGGTGCGGATTAACTTTATGGTGTCAGCGTTCGAGCCATTGTCGGAAATGTTAAGGCCTAAAATATTGATTTTATTGACCCTGCGAATAGGGGTGTCATCAAGCATGACTTGAATGTGACATGTATCTTGCTTTTTAAAGTCAATTACTAGGAGTTCCGATTTAGCCGCCGAGCAGGTGAGCCCAATATTGTTGGCGTGTTTAACAACAATGTCAGTGGCCAACTGAAGCTTCGATTCGATTTCGCCATGGTTGCCAGTATTAACCCAGATGGTGATGTCATCCGCGTACAAGGAGTGATTGATAGAAGAAAGTTTGGCAAGTTCCAGCGCTAGCGGTATGAGAGTAACGTTAAAAAGGAACGGGGACAAAACTGATCCCTGGGGCGTTCCCTTGCTACCTAGCATGAAGGGATCGGTTTTGAAAGTGCCCAACTGTAGGCATACGGACCTATTGCTGAGAAAGGCAGAGACATACCTGTGCGTGCGAGAGCCTACGTTTAGTTCACTAAGAGATTGTAAAATCGAGGAGTGAGAAACATTATCAAAAGCCTTAGTCAGGTCCAATGCAAGGATGGCTCTGGTGATTTGTGGAAAAGTAAGATTTAGCACGTCCTCCTTAAGCTGCAGCATGACATCCTGAGTGGAGAGTCCCGCTCGGAAGCCGTACATGGTGGAGGGAAACAGTTTTTCTTGTTCCATGTAGCGATTAAGACGATTGAGAATTACATGCTCCATCAGTTTTCCTCTACATGAGGTAAGAGAGATCGGTCTCAAATTATTAAGGTCTAACGGCTTATTATGTTTGGGTATGAAAGTCACCTTAGCTGACTTCCATTCCTGGGGCAGCGTGCCCTGCTCCCATTGTTGATTCATGTAATCGGTAAGAGCTGCCACTGACTTGGAGTCTAAATTTCGGAGTGTTTTGTTAGTAATTCCATCTAGTCCTGGAGCAGATGTGGTGCGAAGTTTGCTTAGGGCAGCCCAAACTTCCACCTCTGCGATTGGTGAATTCAAGTCTGCATTGGGAGCTCCTTTGTAGGTAGGTAATGATTCTCGCCTTGGGCCAGGGAAGTACGTAGTTTTCAGAGCAGTTTCAACGTCTTGCCCTTGTTTTTCTACTTCAAACAAAAGTTTCGCAATTCGCTTATTACTTTCACATCGCGAGGAGCATGGATCTAACATATGGCGAAGCAGGGACCAAGAGTTCTTCATATGTAGAGTACCGTCGAGCCGGTTACATATCTGGTTCCATTGCTGCGATGAAAGTTCGGCCGCGTGTTCAGTTACAAGCTGGAGTGTTTGTGACATTTTGCGTTTTAGTTTACGATTATATTTTTGCTTGAGCCATCGTTTCTCCAAGCTGTGATAGGCCTCCCATAGGTGGAGTAGCCTGCTGTCTACTGGATCACGGATATGTGCTGCCGGGGCTACTTTTTCGCTAAGAGCTACATCCTGTTTAAGCTGAGACGCGCAGTCTTTTTAGTCTTGAATTTCTTTTTTCGGGTTTCGGTCTCGGATTTCGCGAAATTTATCCCAGTCAACAATATGTTTTAAATGAAACTGTGGACGAAAATTGGCATGGGGCAGCGTAATTGTTAGGATGTAATGATCACTGCCGAGGTTGACCCCACTGTCTGTCCAGTTAGCTTGTCGCACATTTTTAGTGAAAGTAAGGTCAGGGGTGGTATCTCTGCTCACACTGTTGTCAATTCGTGTTGGTAGCATGCAGTCAGTGACTAGAGTGCACCTGTTTCGCTGAATGTATTGAAGAAGGCTGGTGCCCTTTCGAGTGTTTCTCCTGTAACCCCAATCTACGTGCGGGGCATTAAAGCCACCCGTTACAACTATGGGAGCAGAGTTTGCTATTTGGATGGCCCTATCGATTGCTTCAAAAACAGCAGTGAGGCCATCTCTAGGATGAGAATAAATATTCAAAATAAAATATGTGCCTTGTCCTGTATGACGTGGGAGAAGTTCAAGAAGAAGGCAGTCACTGTAAAGATCGGAAAGGTCATGCGCTATAAACGAGATATTCCTCTGTATATATGTGGTAGCCCATGGGGAGCTAGGATGCGAATGTACAGCCTGATAGCCGAGGAGTTTGCAAGCTTTTAAAGGCTCCTGTACGGAGATGACATCAGGGGCCCGTGTAGACCGTTGTATATAAAGCGAGAGGTTGTCTCTCTTGTTTCTTAATCCACGGCAATTCCATTGCCATATGCAGAGTGAAGAGGGTGAAGATGAGGCAAGGGTGCAGGAGGGGGTTATGGCTCCGAAGGCGCTGGAGAGGGTTGAGATTGTGGGAGAGATTCGATTCGAGCAACTAACACGTCTAGAATACTCTCTATCTTATTGAAGCGTTCAGCAATTTGCGTAAAGCCTAAATCAACCTTTTGTTTGAGTTCCCGGTGTTCTTTCCGAATTTTTTGACTGGTGCTTTTAAAATCATCCTCTGATGACTCGAGTTGCTCTGTCCTTTTCTTTTTTGCTGGCTGTGGAGAGGAATCAATAATGTCCATCCCTGACTGGGCTGCCATATCAGGCTCTATGACAGAGGGGGAGATAGATAGGGGTGGAGAAGACGGGGGTGGGGCAGCCATATCAGGCTCTATGACAGAGGGGGAGATAGATAGGGGTGGAGAAGACGGGGGTGGGGCAGCTGTAAGTGTACTTAAACGTTCCAGCAGCAGAGCCAACTGTTGCTTTAACTCTTGATTCTCTCGCATTAGACGTTCGATAGTCTCCTGAGTTTTAGAATTTTCTTTAGCGTCAGAGAGCATACTACAGGAGCAGGAGGCTTGCTTTGCCCAGCTCACCTTTTCGGGTTTGCTGCTGAAGTCGCGGCTTTGTGATGCACTTCGTCCAGGGCTTTTGCCTTTGCTGCCACGGTTTCGTCCAGGACTCCTGCTTCTGCTGCTACGGTTTCGTCCAGGACTCTTGCTTCTGCTGCTACGATCTCTATCGTCGATGCTTGAAAAAAACTCCTTCTCGAGCTGGAACTCGGGCTGCTCCTGCTGGTGCTCTTGTTGCGGCCTTTGTCGTGGCCGAGAGAGACGGCTGACGCCACGCTGAAAGCGTTGCTTGCATGCCCTGTCACCCGTCTTGTGAGCGTCCCCACAGATGACGCACTGCGGGGTGCAGGGATAGTCCTCCGGGTGTTTCTGTCCGCAGCTTGAGCAAGTGAGGCGATTTGGCAAAGGACATACATATGTCGGTGGCCGACTTGTCTGCAGTTTAGGCACGCTTCCACCTTCGGTCGAAAGTTGAAAACGGCGTAGAGGATGCCAAACATTTTGACTGACGGAGGAAGCTCCTCAGCCATGAAGTGAATGAGCACTGAGCGTGAGGTACGCCCCATGTCCCTTGCTTGGACTATTGGTAGAAGGGGATTCGCCCGACGTAATTCTTGAAGCAAGTCCTAAGGTGATTCACCATTCCAAGCGCGGTAGATGATCCCTGCCCGTGCCCCGTCCGGGGGAGCTATGTACGCGTGAAATCCCAGTTTTTTACCACGTAGCGTGAGTTCTCGTATTTTTGCATAGTTGGCAACTCGGTCGGCGCAAGATGTGGACACGGTGAAAATAGTCTTGGCCAGATTGGTGCACACAAGATCTTCGTCGGCAACCACAGAGTGCAGTCCGCTTTTGGCGACTACAGCCGCTCGTAACTCTTTGTCGTTGTATTGGGCCAGATCTACGCCCGCACTCGGACGAAAGACAATCTTGAAGTCGTCGACTGGCAACCGTGGCAGTCGTTTTAAGCGAGGACGCGCCACAGCTGTGTTGTCGAGCTTTGAGGAAACGCTGGGCGGTGATTCCGTTTTGCGTGCTGGCGTTTCGGCAGCTGACGCCGCTTTACTTGACTGCATTCCTTCAGTGTCTTTTGACTGTTGTCGAGGTGAGCGTTGTCGGGCATTCAGGACTACACTCCATTCTTCTGGGTTGAATTCTGTGGCAGGCAAATCCGTGTCACTCACCATGTATGCTATTGCGTTGCCGATTGAACTTGTGCACGCGCGTCGAAGCGCGATCCCGACGCCGGTGCCGGTGGCGTTAGGGCTAACGAGGCGGCGTTCCCCCGCTCAGCAAGAGTTGATGTTTGCAAAGCTCCTCAAGAACAAAGAGGTTTGAGGCACTCACCAGCAGCGTCGGCAACTTTGTGAAGTTCAAGAGAGACCACTGTTGGCACCAAAAAAGCAGTCTTGGTTCGACAAAAACTTCGTAGAATACGGAGCCCATGCGAGGCACACCAGCCTTGCCTGGCCCCCTAGCGGACTCTCTCAGTCGACGTCCAGGCGGCGAACGAGACTGATGACGTCGAGGCAACGGTGAGCGACAGTGCTGCATATCAGGGGTATCGAAGGCGTTGGACTCGAAGGGTGGAAGGCAGCGGTAGTTGTCGGGGATCGGCGCAAGAGGCTGGAAGAAGCGGTAGCTGTCGGCGCGGCGAGCAATGTTGTACTGTGTTCAGGACGAAGACCAATGGTTGTGACAATATTGTCACGGGGTCGCGATGTGGCCGAAGACAGAAGACGTTTTGTTGGGATTCAACTGTTTATTTGGGCGAACCTGTACCCGGTAAACAGAAAGTTCGATTACAGTCGCAGTCTTGCACAGAAAGCAGTGAACGGAGCATCGGCCGTCGATCAACTACTGACAAGCGGCGAAGTGCGTCGGCATTTATACTCTTGCCATCGAATGTTCTAGCGTTATCGCTGGTGGTGACGAGTGTTCCAGAATAATCTGTACAGTTCGCGGAGTGGGCGTGATCTTATCGAAATTATCTACTACAGTCCCGAAGCTTCTCGAAAACTGCAGGCACGGTTTGCGCTGAGAATTGTGTAGTGTATTGGGACGATAACAAAGCTTGAGGAATGGAATGTGGCAATATCATGCGATGTGCCCTATGCGGCGGCAGTTGAAGTATATCGACCGATCATCCGCAGTTCTCCATTCGGCCGGATTGCGAGAGCATAGATAAGACCTTTCCTGGGGCGGTGACCGGGGGCGAGGTGGCAACCTTGAACGGAAGCCTTTTGGTTGAGACTGAACAACGCCGCAGACATTGAAACTCAAATTGCTGAGTTCTTTCCGCACAATCGACTGTACCAAGCAAACCTGAGATACTTGCGAATAGACGTGGCCGTTGTTGGGAAGAGCAGGTGTAATTGCTTCGATTTCCCGTCGGACGATTTGCATAATTTCAGACGCCGGTGAAGCCTGCCGACGAGAGGTCAGTCCATCTTCGTAGGAGGATGTCGCAGCTGTGTTCGGCAGTCGAGTGAATGATCTTGAAATACGCCTGCTTTTGGCCACTTCAAAACGCCAGCATTCCTGAATAATTCTCTCGACGGTCGCGCAGTTTCGGCACATTAGCAGGTTGAACGCATCGTCCGCTATCCCCTTGAGAACGTGGCCAACCTTATCAGACTCCGACATGTCATTGTAGACTTTACGACATAAAGCCAGCATGTCCTGTATTTACAAGATATACGGCTCTGTGGACATCTGAACCAGTATAGACAACTGCTTCTTTGCAGCCGCTTTTCGACTGATGGGCTTCCCAAATAAGTCGCGAAGCTCCTCCTTGAATGTGTCCCAATAGCCGATCTCCTCTTCATGGGTCTCGTACCAGACTTTGGCCGTGCCTTTCAGGTAGAACAGCATGTTGGCCAGCATGAGAGTCGGGTCATACCGGTTGAGCGCACTGGTACATTCGTAGTCAGCTATCCAGCCGTCAACATCAACTTCGTCCGTACCGCAGAAGGTTCCTGGATGCTTCGGATGCGTTAGCACGTACGTGGGTGGGGGTGGGGCCGGTGGAGGCGTTGCCGTGGATGGTGCAGGCGTTGCCGAGGTCGATGGAGAGGTGGCCATGGGATCAGTCTTGTGTTCCATCACAGAAACGCCGATTTGACGACCACAGCGGAGCTTCGTTGTATGGCCATTCGTCACCCAGCACGTCCACCAATTTGTTACGGGGATTACAAACACATGGAAGAGAGAAACGAGTGTATTTGCAATATTTACATGTAGGAGTGACACGACAGGGCTGCAAGCATCTCGCGCTTCGAGTCCGCTTCTTCTTCATCGATTCGTCTATGACGGCAGAGCCATGCCCACTGCCTCGTAACAGTATAATTGCCTGTAGCTGCCTTGATACACAGTATCTGGCTTAACTAGGGGGTGCTTCGAGTCAACCATTAGGCTCTTCAAGGCCTTCTCAGGAAGATACATTTCCCAGTTCGGCCTCACTCCCCTGCACCTGCACTGCGGAGAAGCATGCAATAAAGACAAGCACACGGATGGATGGATGAAAAAACTATTTCGTCAGAAAGTAACTGCGAATGATTCCATGTTAGATTACCATCAGCTCAATGTTGACGGCGACCTGTGTGGCCCTCTCCACGACCCTTGTCTAGACGACTAGGTCTGAGCTGGTCAACACGGACTCGCAGTGCTCAAGGGAGCAAGAGCAATCACGCATAATATCCGATGGTGGCACCATGCTACATTCCCAAAGTATGTGACCATATGTGGTCACAGCCTGGCACCATTTACATTGCGGTTTCATCTTCTCTGCGTATATTTTGTTCTATACGTAAGGGTTGGGAAAAGTTTGCGTGTGCAGTTTTCTCCAGACGCATTCCTGCACCTTAGTCAACCGCTTGTGGGGGGTAAGATAAAATTTTCGTTCTAGTTTATAATGATTCGTGGTGTCGTGAAAGGACACCAGCCCATCTCTCGCGGGCCTCTTCGGAACAGGCGGCTTACCTGCCCAGCTAACGAGACCTTGAGAACATTCAGGTGAGCCGCCTCGTTCCCAGGGTTCCGAGAGTGTGCTGGTACCCATACAATTTCTATTTCTCAATTTCTCGTCCCGTGGCCCCATGCAGAAATCGTGCGGCGGTCGCCGATATTCTGCCCCTCGCCAAATTTCAGATGGCTGTCTTTGAATCACTCAGAATCAAGTCTGACTGAGAATTACTTATAGCTAGTGCTCTTGCCGCTTCTTCTGCAGTTTCTTAGGAGCGGGTTTCAACCGACCAAGCGTTCCCGCCTGTCCACCGCCACAATCACAAAAGCGTCTTTGTCCTTATAATCCGCAACATCTGTATAGACTGCCGCTTTGTACTCGCCGTACTCAACGTGTAAAGCTCTGGCTCTTGCCTGCCTGCGCTGCGTATGGTGAATCGGATGCATATTTTTGGGCAAAGGTTTTATGTACAGGGCCTTATGTAACTCTCGTCGCACCTGAATTTTAGTGTCCCCAGTGGGAGCCTCTACTCCAATGCCAATCCTTTTCAATATGATCCTACCCACTTTAGTTGTCGAAAGCCTAGGTTGCTGCATCACCAGGTGCGCCTTCTGTAGTTCGTCCTGGGTGTTGTGCACTTCTAGATTTAACAGGCTTTCTGTAGGCTCATTGTTAGGCAACCCAAGGGCTGCCTTGTAAGTTTGCCAAATCATAGCCTTGACCTTACCTTTTTCTGTAGCATCCAAATTCATATAAGGTGTCGCATAAGTAATCCTGCTGAGCAGAAACACTTGTACCAGCTTAGAGAGATCCTTTTGTTTAACCTCTATACGGTTAGTGATTCTCCTGATTAGCCTGACAATAGCATTGACCGTGGTCTTAAGATTTAAAGGGCCACCCTACTCTTCCTGTTAGTTTGCAGATAGGCCCAGAATCCTAATCGTTTGAGCTTCAGCTACGGGCCTACCCCCATGTGTATCTCCAGTTGCGGTAACGGAAGAAAGTGTCTCGCATGTAGCCCTCTGGGTTTGTCCCGAACCACAAAAAGCTCTGACTTAAGCTGAGGGCATGAAAGTCCTGCCCGCTCTGCCAACTCTTTGACAATATTCACTGCCTGTTGTAGTGTTTCTTCCAGATGTGCGTCACTACCGTTGGTTAGCCATAGGGTAAATATCATCAGCATAAAATGTGTGTTTCAGTCCCAGTATCTCCTCCAGCCTTGGTGGTATTTTAATCAAAGCGAGGTTAAACAGGAACGGCGATAAAACTGAACCCTGTGGGCTCCTTTTGCCTCTCAACGGGAAGGAACCAGATTTGATATCTCCAATTGAAATTTCTGCAGTTCGGCCCTCCAAGAATGATCTGATGTAGCAGAAGGTCCTAGCCTCCGGGCCATTTTCCGATGATTATTTAATATTGTCTCATGCGAAACATTGTCGAAAGCTTTATTCAGGTCAAGCCCCAATATAGCTTTGGTGCCCGTGCCATGTCCGGGATTGACTACGTCATAACATCCTGCATGGACAAATCGGCCCTAAAACCAATCATGGTTAGGGGAAAGATCGCCTTGTCCTCTGCATAACCCTGAAGCCTGTTGAGAACCACATGCTCCATCGATTTGCCTATACTTGATGTCAGCGATATAGGGTGCAGGTTCTCCAAGCAGAGTTTCTTGCCTGGCCTAGGAATAAAGATAATCCTAGCATGCTTCCATTGTGCTGGGACCTCCCCGGCCACCCAATACTTGTTTATCAAGTCAGTGATAGCCCCAACTGATTTGAAATGTAGGTTTCTAAGCATTTTGTTAGTAACCCCGTCCGGACCTGCGCCAGATGTAGTACGCAGCTGCCCCATGATAAACTCCACCTCCGCCATTGTAAATTCTTCATCTAGTTCCGTGTTTTCCACCTCCGAGTAGTGTGCTAAACTACCGTCTACTCCATCAGTTATGTACCGATTCCGGAGTTCCTGTATAAACTCTCCAATTGTGCCTTTATACTAACGCATTAATTGAGTCATTTGTCCCTGTTGCGCCGATTTGGTTGCTGCTGGATCCAAAAGATGCCTCAACAACTGCCATGTATTTGGGCATTTAAACTTTTCATTTATGCGATCACAAATCTGGCCCCACTGCTTAGCTTGCAACTCAACTTTATAATTATTGATTTTACAGTCTAACTTGTTCGTCCTTCTGCGAAGGATGCCATTATGTTTTCGCTTCTTCCGCCTTCTCAAGAGACTCGCATGCGCTTTCCACATGTGTAATAGTCTAGAGTCCACCGTAAACTCCTCCTGCATGACTGGCACTTCTACCGTGGTACTCTTTACATCTTCCTTGAACACCTCTACCCATTGTCCAGGTCTTCAATTTTCCCGTTCACAGCGTCTGCCCTGTTTTTCCTAAATCTGTTCCAATTCATAATTCCATGCCCCTTCACTTTGTCTTTATGCTTTGCAGCACTAAACGTCGTGAAAAAGATATAGTGATCACTTCCTAGTGCTTGTCCCGTGTTAATCCGCTTTGCATTACTGATACCTTTAATAAACGTAAGGTCCGGAGAGGTATCCATGCTTATGCTGTTGTTTATCCTTGTATGAACTTTTGGATTGTTTAACAGCGTCCATCGCAGATCCCAGGCAACTTGCCAAGTTGCTTTGGCAAGTTGTGACATTGGTGTTTTTTATGTATTGAGTTTTAAGCACTGGAATTGCTCAGTATTAGAATACTGAAGAGGTATGCCGTTCTGTCATTGGTGTTTTTTATTTACCGAGTTTTTTTTCGTTCGATACTGGTTACGAACACCGGCGAGGGAGGTGGCAGACAACTCCGGCACCGCTGTGACTTGTGTTCTGATCTTATCGCAGCTCTCGCTGCAAAAGGCCCTTGAAAGGCCGTTCTTGCAGCTTTTGCTGTGACTGCGCTGTAAGTTCTGTGCAGGCTTTGCACAGAACGCACTGCACATTAGTCAGTTTGACAGTATTTGAGTATCTGCTGGGCCATCTACATTCTTTTTTAGAGAAAGTGTTTGCTTTTGTACAATGTTACTTGCAATGTTGGCAGTGTCATGAGGAAACTATTTGTGGGCAATTTATCTCGTCCTTGAATCTCCCTTCTTGTGAGTCTTGTCTTTTTCTGAATCAAGAGCTACATTACGTAAAGCTCACTGATGGGCTCGGCAACTCGGTTGGCATTCATGAAAACATGTGCAGGGCAAGTGCGTTGGGACAGTTAATAAATTCATCCACTAGAGTTACCATGTTTTACTGTGAGCATTTGCTTAGGCAATTGTTTACAGAGTTGGTACCGTGATATGCAGCGCTATTATCAGTACAGTACCAGCCAGCTCCATGCAAGACTGTTTGAATTTGCAGGTGCTTGCTGTGTCTCTACACCACGGGTCTAATGTTGAATTCCAGTGGCAAAGCCCGAGCAGCCGACGGACTCTGCGAGCGAGCTCGCAACTCTGGAGTAGAGCATAGCCTCCAGATTCGTGATGGGAACACAACACATGCAACTGGAGCAAGGTGGAAAGGGTAGGTATATCTTTTGAGTGCAGAGTTGTCCAGAGTACTTTGCATGCACAGATTTTAATTGGCTGCCAAATTACTGCTTATATACAGTAGTTTCAATATTGCTGTTCAATGAATCCCTCCTGTGGGAAGTTTTCTGACTAGGAACTGTCGCTATTGAGCAGCATAAACAATTTGTCAATGTGGTTGATTGGGCGAGTTGGTGATACATGACTGTTTTGAAATGAGAGCGCACTACTTAGTCGCGGACAGAAAAAAAGGGAGAAGTGCTTGTCCCTGTCTTTCTGTTCGCGTCTAAGTAGTGCGCTCTCATTTCAAAAAAGCGTAAACAATACCACACAATTTGTTGACTCTATCATCTATGTTGTCCATAATTATTACCAAAACAGGCGACTACTGGCGGTGCAGTCTCAAGCAGGAAAATGTGGTAAAGGAAGTACGTCACGCTGAGTTTTGGTCTACTGTTGATTTTTATGGAGCAGCTTCTCATGTTCCATGTAGTGACTCCCGCACTGAATCCACTCTGACTTCATCATTGAAACTCTTGACTTCTGCCCTCACTCTGCCATTGGAACACACTTACTCCAAAAGTAACAGAACATCTCGCTTTGACCATGTCATTGGAGTTCAACACAAACTCATGGCATCGGACACCCCCAAGCATAGGTGTGTGCACGGGCGTAGGAAGAGGGGCATTGGCATAGCCAGGGGGTGGAGCATTGGGTCACTCCCTGGCTGTGATGCCCAGAAAATGATGACCAGGATCAGAAGCTCTGAAGCATCTCAACAGCGGCCATTCGGAATTTCAGTTTCTTAATGACGGCACAACTAATTTTTAGAGTTGCGGCAGTAAGTAGCGGTAAATGTCTTGATGCTACTCGTTGCAATTTAGATTTGCCGTAGTGTATTGCATAGTTGGCATCGTACTGGGATAAAATGGAGGCATTCTTTCCAGCATACATGCCACATTGTCAGGGATGACGAG
>NW_023609009.1:0-13374 GCF_013339725.1 Rhipicephalus microplus
GCATTCAAAACGAGTATGCGCGTGCCCATTCAAAAAGAGTATACGCGTGCGCATTCAAAAACGAGTACGCGTGTGCCTGTTCAAAAACGCGTATGCGCGTTCGCATTCAAAAACGAGTACGCACGTGCCTATTCCAAAACGAGTATGCGCGTGCGCATTCCAAAACGAGTATGCGCGTGCGTATTCCGAAACGAGTATGCGCGTGTGCATTCAAAAACGAGTATGCGTGTGCGCATTCAAAAACGAGTATGCGCGTGTGCATTCCGGAACGAGTATACGCGTGCGCATTATAAAACGAGTACGCGCGTGCATATTCAAAAACGAGTATGCGGGTGTGCATTCAAAACGAGTATACGCGTGCACATTCAAAAACGAGTACGCGTGTGCATGTTCAAAAACGCGTATGCGCGTGCGCATTCGACAACGAGCACGCGCGTGCCTATTCAAAAACGAGTATGCGCGTGCGCATTCCAAAACGAGTATGCGCGTGCGTATTCCGAAACGAGTATGCGCGTGTGCATTCAAAAACGAGTACGTGTGTGCATGTTCAAAAACGCGTATGCGCGTGCGCATTCGACAACGAGCACGCGCGTGTGCATTCAAAAACGAGTATGCGTGTGCGCGTTCAAAAACGAGTATGCGCGTGCCTATTCCAAAACGAGTATGCGCGTGTGCATTCAAAAACGAGTATGCGCGTGCCTATTCCAAAACGAGTATGCGCGTGTGCATTCAAAAACGAGTATGCGCGTGCGTATTCTAAACAAGTATACGCGTGCGCATTCAAAAACGAGTACGCGGGTGCCTGTTCAAAAACGCGTATGCGCGTGCGCATTCAAAAACGAGTATGCACGTGCCTATTCTAAAACGAATACGCGCGTGTGCATTCAAATACGAGTATGCGTGTGCGCATTCAAAAACGAGTATGCGCGTGCGTCTTCCTCAACGAGTATGCGCCTGTGCAATCGAAAACGAGTATGCGTGTGCGCATTCAAAACGAGTATGTGCGTGCCTATTTCAAAGCGAGTATGCGCGTGTGCATTCAAAAACGAATATGCGCGTGCGCATTCAAAAACGAGTACGCGCGTGCCTATTCAAAAACGAGTATGCGCGTGTGCATTCAAAAACGAGTATGCGTGTGCGCGTTCAAAAACAAGTATGCGCGTGCTTATTCCAAAACGGGTATGCGCATGTGCATTCAAAAACGAGTATGCGCGTGCGCAATCCAAAACGAGTATGCGCGTGCGTATTCCGAAACGAGAATGCGCGTGTGCATTCAAAAACGAGTATGCGCGTGCGCATTCAAAACGAGTACGCGCGTGCCTATTCAAAAACGAGTATGCGCGTGTGCATTCAAAAACGAGTATACGCGTGCGCATTCAAAAACGAGTATGCGCGTGCTTATTCCAAAACGGGTATGCGCATGTGCATTCAAAAACGAGTATGCGCGTGCGCAATCCAAAACGAGTATGCGCGTGCGTATTCCGAAACGAGAATGCGCGTGTGCATTCAAAAACGAGTATGCGCGTGCGCATTCAAAGCGAGCATACGCGTACGCATTCAAAAACTAGTACGCGTGTGCTTGTTCAAAAACGCGTATGCGCGTGCGCATTCAAAAACGAGTACCCACGTGCCTATTCCAAAACGAGTATGCGCGTGTGCATTCAAATACGAGTATGCGTGTGCGCATTCAAAAACGAGTATGCGCGTGCCTATTCCAAAATGAGTATGCGCGTGTGCATTCAAAAACGAGTATGCGCGTGCGCATTCAAAAACGAGTATGCACGTGCCTATTCCAAAACGAGTACGCGCGTTCGCATTCAAAAACGAGTACGCACGTGCCTATTCCAAAACGAGTATGCGCGTGCGCATTCCAAAACGAGTATGCGCGTGCGTATTCCGAAACGAGTATGCGCGTGTGCATTCAAAAACGAGTATGCGTGTGCGCATTCAAAAACGAGTATGCGCGTGCCTATTCGAAAACGAGTATGCGCGTGCGCATTCCGAAACGAGTATACGCGTGCGCATTCAAAAACGAGTACGCGCGTGCCTATTCAAAAACGAGTATGCGTGTGCGCATTCAAAAACGAGTATGCGCGTGCCTATTTCGAAACGAGTATGCGCGTGTGCATTCAAAAACGAGTATGCGTTTGCGCGTTCAAAAACGAGTATGCGCGTGCGTCTTCCTCAACGAGTATGCGCCTGTGCAATCGAAAACGAGTATGCGTGTGCGCATTCAAAACGAGTATGTGCGTGCCTATTTCAAAGCGAGTATGCGCGTGCGCATTCAAAAACGAGTATGCACGTGCCTATTCCAAAACGAGTATGCGCGTGTGCATTCAAAAACGAGTATGCGCGTGCCTCTTCCTCAACGAATATGCGCGTGTGCAATCGAAAACGAGTATGCGCGTGGGCATTCAAAAACGAGTATGCGCGTGCGTATTCTAAACGAGTATACGCGTGCGCATTCAAAAACGAGTACGCGTGTGCCTGTTCAAAAACGCGTATGCGCGTGCGCATTCGAAACGAGTATACGCGTGCGCATTCAAAAACGAGTACGCGTGTGCCTGTTCAAAAACGCGTATGCGCGTGCGCATTCAAAAACGAGTATGCACGTGCCTATTCCAAAACGAGTACGCGCGTGTGCATTCAAATACGAGTATGCGTGTGCGCATTCAAAAACGAGTATGCGCGTGCGTCTTCCTCAACGAGTATGCGCCTGTGCAATCGAAAACGAGTATGCGTGTGCGCATTCAAAAACGAGTATGTGCGTGCCTATTTCAAAGCGAGTATGCGCGTGTGCATTCAAAAACGAGTATGCGCGTGCGCATTCAAAAACGAGTACGCGCGTGCCTATTCAAAAACGAGTATGCGCGTGTGCATTCAAAAACGAGTATGCGTGTGCGCGTTCAAAAACGAGTATGCGCGTGCTTATTCCAAAACGGGTATGCGCATGTGCATTCAAAAACGAGTATGCGCGTGCGCAATCCAAAACGAGTATGCGCGTGCGTATTCCGAAACGAGAATGCGCGTGTGCATTCAAAAACGAGTATGCGCGTGCGCATTCAAAAACGAGTACGCGTGTGCCTGTTCAAAAACGCGTATGCGCGTGCGCATTCAAAAACGAGTATGCACGTGCCTATTCCAAAACGAGTACGCGCGTGTGCATTCAAATACGAGTATGCGTGTGCGCATTCAAAAACGAGTATGCGCGTGCGTCTTCCTCAACGAGTATGCGCCTGTGCAATCGAAAACGAGTATGCGTGTGCGCATTCAAAAACGAGTATGTGCGTGCCTATTTCAAAGCGAGTATGCGCGTGTGCATTCAAAAACGAGTATGCGCGTGCGCATTCAAAAACGAGTACGCGCGTGCCTATTCAAAAACGAGTATGCGCGTGTGCATTCAAATACGAGTATGCGTGGGCGCATTAAAAAACGAGTATGCGCGTGTGCATTCAAAAACGAGTATGCGCGTGCCTATTCCAAAACGAGTATGCGCGTGTGCATTCAAAAACAAGTATGCGCGTGCGTATTCTAAACAAGTATACGCGTGCGCATTCAAAAACGAGTACGCGGGTGCCTGTTCAAAAACGCGTATGCGCGTGCGCATTCAAAAACGAGTATGCACGTGCCTATTCCAAAACGAATACGCGTGCGCATTCAAAAACGAGTACGCGTGTGCATGTTCAAAAACGCGTATGCGCGTGCGCATTCGACAACGAGCACGCGCGTGCCTATTCAAAAACGAGTATGCGCGTGCGCATTCCAAAACGAGTATGCGCGTGCGCATTCAAAAACGAGTATGCACGTGCCAATTCCAAAACGAGTATGCGCGTGTGCATTCAAATACGAGTATGCGTGTGCGCATTCAAAAACGAGTATGTGCGTGCCTATTCAAAAACGAGTATGCGCGTGTGCATTCAAAAACGAGTATGCGCGTGCGCATTCAAAAACGAGTACGCGCGTGCCTATTCAAAAACGAGTATGCGCGTGTGCATTCAAAAACGAGTATACGCGTGCGCATTCAAAAACGAGTATGCGCGTGCTTATTCCAAAACGGGTATGCGCATGTGCATTCAAAAACGAGTATGCGCGTGCGCAATCCAAAACGAGTATGCGCGTGCGTATTCCAACGAGTATGCGCATGTGCATTCAAAAACGAGTATGCGCATGTGCATTCAAAAACGAGTACGCGCGTGCGCATTCAAAAACGAGTATGCGCGTGTGCATTCAAAAACGAGTATACCCGTGCGCATTCAAAAACAAGTACGCGTGTGCATGTTCAAAAACGCGTATGCGCGTGCGCATTCAAAAACGAGTATACGCGTGCACATTCAAAAACGAGTACGCGTGTGCATGTTCAAAAACGCGTATGCGCGTGCGCATTCGACAACGAGCACGCGCGTGCCTATTCAAAAACGAGTATGCGCGTGCGCATTCAAAAACGAGTATGCGCGTGCGCATTCAAAGCGAGCATACGCGTACGCATTCAAAAACTAGTACGCGTGTGCTTGTTCAAAAACGCGTATGCGCGTGCCTATTCCAAAACGAGTATGCGCGTGTGCATTCAAAAACGAGTATGCGCGTGCGTATTCTAAACGAGTATACGCGTGCGCATTCAAAAACGAGTACGCGTGTGCTTGTTCAAAAACGCGTATGCGCGTGCGCATTCAAAAACGAGTACCCACGTGCCTATTCCAAAACGAGTATGCGCGTGTGCATTCAAATACGAGTATGCGTGTGCGCATTCAAAAACGAGTATGCGCGTGCCTATTCCAAAATGAGTATGCGCGTGTGCATTCAAAAACGAGTATGCACGTGCCTATTCCAAAACGAGTACGCGCGTGTGCATTCAAATACGAGTATGCGTGTGCGCATTCAAAAACAAGTATGCGCGTGCCTCTTCCTCAACGAATATGCGCGTGTGCAATCGAAAACGAGTATGCGCGTGGGCATTCCAAAAAGAGTATACGCGTGCGCATTCAAAAACGAGTACGCGTGTGCCTGTTCAAAAACGCGTATGCGCGTACGCATTCAAAAACGAGTATGCACGTGCCTATTCCAAAACGAGTATGCGCGTGTGCATTCAAACACGAGTATGCGTGTGCGCATTCAAAAACGAGTATGTGCGTGCCTATTCCAAAACGAGTATGCGCGTGTGCATTCAAAAACGAGTATGCGCGTGCGCATTCAAAAACGAGTACGCGCGTGCCTATTCAAAAACGAGTATGCGTGTGCGCATTCCAAAACGAGTATGCGCGTGCCTATTTCGAAACGAGTATGCGCGTGTGCATTCAAAAACGAGTATGCGTTTGCGCGTTCAAAAACGAGTATGCGCTTGCTTATTCCTAACGAGTATGCGCATGTGCATTCAAAAACGAGTGTGCGCATGCGCATTCAAAAACGAGTACGCGCGTGCGCATTCAAAAACGAGTATGCGCGTGTGCATTCAAAACGAGTATACCCGTGCGCATTCAAAAACAAGTACGCGTGTGCATGTTCAAAAACGCGTATGCGCGTTCGCATTCAAAAACGAGTACGCACGTGCCTATTCCAAAACGAGTATGCGCGTGCGCATTCCAAAACGAGTATGCGTGTGCGCATTCAAAAACGAGTATGCGCGTGCGCATTTCGAAACGAGTATACGCGTGCGCATAATAAAACGAGTACGCGCGTGCATATTCAAAAACGAGTATGAGGGTGTGCATTCAAAACGAGTATACGCGTGCACATTCAAAAACGAGTACGCGTGTGCTTGTTCAAAAACGCGTATGCGCGTGCGCATTCGACAACGAGCACGCGCGTGCCTATTCAAAAACGAGTATGCGCGTGCGCATTCAAATACGAGTATGCGTGTGCGCATTCAAAAACGAGTATGCGCGTGCCTATTCCAAAACGAGTATGCGCGTGTGCATTCAAAAACGAGTATGTGCGTGCCTATTCCAAAACGAGTATGCGCGTGTGCATTCAAAAACGAGTATGCGCGTGCGTATTCTAATACGAGTATGCGTGTGCGCATTCAAAAACGAGTATGCGCGTGCGTCTTCCTCAACGAGTATGCGCCTGTGCAATCGAAAACGAGTATGCGTGTGCGCATTCAAAAACGAGTATGTGCGTGCCTATTTCAAGGCGAGTATGCGCGTGTGCATTCAAAAACGAGTATGCGCGTGCGCATTCAAAAACGAGTACGCGCGTGCCTATTCAAAAACGAGTATGCGCGTGTGCATTCAAAAACGAGTATGCGTGTGCGCGTTCAAAAACGAGTATGCGCGTGCTTATTCCAAAACGGGTATGCGCATGTGCATTCAAAAACGAGTATGCGCGTGCGCAATCCAAAACGAGTATGCGCGTGCGTATTCCGAAACGAGAATGCGCGTGTGCATTCAAAAACGAGTATGCGCGTGCGCATTCAAAACGAGTATACGCGTGCGCATTCAAAAACAAGTACGCGTGTGCATGTTCAAAAACGCGTATGCGCGTGCGCATTCAAAAACGAGTACCCACGTGCCTATTCCAAAACGAGTATGCGCGTGTGCATTCAAATACGAGTATGCGTGTGCGCATTCAAAAACGAGTATGCGCGTGCCTATTCCAAAATGAGTATGCGCGTGTGCATTCAAAAACGAGTATGCGCGTGCGCATTCAAAACGAGTATGCACGTGCCTATTCTAAAACGAGTACGCGCGTGTGCATTCAAATACGAGTATGCGTGTGCGCATTCAAAAACGAGTATGCGCGTGCCTCTTCCTCAACGAATATGCGCGTGTGCAATCGAAAACGAGTATGCGCGTGGGCATTCAAAAACGAGTATGCACGTGCGTATTCTAAACGAGTATACGCGTGCGCATTCAAAAACGAGTACGCGTGTGCCTGTTCAAAAACGCGTATGCGCGTGCGCATTCAAAACGAGTATACGCGTGTGCATTCAAAAACGAGTATGCGTGTGCGCGTTCAAAAACGAGTATGCGCGTGCGCATTCAAAAACGAGTATGCACGTGCCTATTCCAAAACGAGTACGCGCGTGTGCATTCAAATACGAGTATGCGTGTGCGCATTCAAAAACGAGTATGCGCGTGCCTCTTCCTCAACGAGTATGCGCGTGTGCAATCGAAAACGAGTATGCGCGTGGGCATTCAAAAACGAGTACGTGCGTGCCTATTCAAAAACGAGTATGCGCGTGTGCATTCAAAAACGAGTATGCGCGTGCTTATTCCAAAACGAGTATGCGCATGTGCATTCAAAAACGAGTATGCGCGTGCCCATTCAAAAACGAGTATACGCGTGCGCATTCAAAAACGAGTACGCGTGTGCCTGTTCAAAAACGCGTATGCGCGTACGCATTCAAAAACGAGTATGCACGTGCCTATTCCAAAACGAGTATGCGCGTGTGCATTCAAACACGAGTATGCGTGTGCGCATTCAAAAACGAGTATGCGCGTGCCTATTCCAAAACGAGTATGCGCGTGTGCATTCAAAAACGAGTATGCGCGTGCGCATTCAAAAACGAGTACGCGCGTGCCTATTCGAAAACGAGTATGCGCGTGCGCATTCAAAAACGAGTATGCGTGTGCGCGTTCAAAAACGAGTATGCGCGTGCTTATTCCAAAACGAGTATGCGCATGTGCATTCAAAACGAGTATGCGCGTGCCCATTCAAAAAGAGTATACGCGTGCGCATTCAAAAACGAGTACGCGTGTGCCTGTTCAAAAACGCGTATGCGCGTACGCATTCAAAAACGAGTATGCACGTGCCTATTCCAAAACGAGTATGCGCGTGTGCATTCAAACACGAGTATGCGTGTGCGCATTCAAAAACGAGTATGCGCGTGCCTATTCTAAACGAGTATGCGCGTGTGCATTCACAAACGAGAATGCGCGTGCGCATTCAAAACGAGTACGCGTGTGCCTGTTCAAAAACGCGTATGCGCGTGCGCATTCCAAAACGAGTATGCGCGTGTGCAATCGAAAACGAGTATGCGCGTGCGCATTCCGAAACGAGTATACGCGTGTGCATTCAAAACGAGTATACGCGTGTGCATTCAAAACGAGTACGCGCGTGCCTATTCAAAAACGAGTATGCACGTGCCTATTCCAAAACGAGTATGCGCGTGCCTATTCCAAAACGAGTACGCGCGTGCGCATTCAAAAACGAGTATGCGATTGCCTATTCCAAAACGAGTATGCGCATGCGCATTCAAAACGAGTATGCGCATGCGCATTCAAAACGAGTATGCACGTGCCTATTCTAAACGAGTATGCGCGTGCCTCTTCCTCAACGAGTATGCGCGTGCCTCTTCCTCAACGAGTATGCGCGTGCTTATTCCAAAACGAGTATGCGCGTGCCTCTTCCTCAACGAGTATGCGCGTGCTTATTCCAAAACGAGTACGCGCGTGTGCATTCAAAACGAGTATACGCGTGCGCAATCAAAAACGAGTATGCGCGTGCCTATTCCAAAATGAGTATGCGCGTGTGCATTCAAACACGAGTATGCGTGTGCGCATTCAAAACGAGTACGCGCGTGTGCATTCAAAACGAGTATGCACGTGCATATTCAAAAACGAGTACGTGCGTGCCTATTCAAAAACGAGTATACGCGTGTGCATTCAAAACGAGTACGCGCGTGCCTATTCAAAAACGAGTATGCACGTGCATATTCAAAAACGAGTATGCACGTGCCTATTCCAAAACGAGTATGCGCGTGCGTATTCTAAACGAGTATACGCGTGCACATTCAAAAACGAGTATGCGCATGCGCATTCAAAACGAGTACGCGTGTGCCTGTTCAAAAACGCGTATGCGCGTGCGCAATCAAAAACGAGTATGCACGTGCCTATTCCAAAACGAGTACGCGCGTGTGCATTCAAATACGAGTATGCGTGTGCGCATTCAAAAACGAGTATGCGCGTGCGTATTCTAAACGAGTATACGCGTGCGCATTCAAAAACGAGTATGCACGTGCCTATTCCAAAACGAGTATGCGCGTGCGCATTCAAAAACGAGTACGCGCGTGCCTATTCAAAAACGAGTATGCGCGTGCGCATTCAAAAACGAGTACGCGTGTGCCTGTTCAAAAACGCGTATGCGCGTACGCATTCAAAAACGAGTATGCACGTGCCTATTCCAAAACGAGTATGCGCGTGTGCATTCAAACACGAGTATGCGTGTGCGCATTCAAAAACGAGTATGCGCGTGCCTATTCCAAAACGAGTATGCGCGTGTGCATTCAAAAACGAGTATGCGCGTGCGCATTCAAAAACGAGTACGCGCGTGCCTATTCAAAAACGAGTATGCGTGTGCGCATTCAAAAACGAGTATGCGCGTGCCTATTTCGAAACGAGTATGCGCGTGTGCATTCAAAAACGAGTATGCGTGTGCGCGTTCAAAAACGAGTATGCGCGTGCTTATTCCAAAACGAGTATGCGCATGTGCATTCAAAAACGAGTATGCGCATGCGCATTCAAAAACGAGTACGCGCGTGCGCATTCAAAAACGAGTATGCGCGTGTGCATTCAAAACGAGTATACCCGTGCGCATTCAAAAACAAGTACGCGTGTGCATGTTCAAAAACGCGTATGCGCGTGCGCATTCAAAACGAGTATACGCGTGCACATTCAAAAACGAGTACGCGTGTGCATGTTCAAAAACGCGTATGCGCGTGCGCATTCGACAACGAGCACGCGCGTGCCTATTCAAAAACGAGTATGCGCGTGCGCATTCAAATACGAGTATGCGCGTGCGCATTCAAAACGAGTATACGCGTGCGCATTCAAAAACTAGTACGCGTGTGCTTGTTCAAAAACGCGTATGCGCGTGCCTATTCCAAAACGAGTATGCGCGTGTGCATTCAAAAACGAGTATGCGCGTGCGTATTCTAAACGAGTATACGCGTGCGCATTCAAAACGAGTACGCGTGTGCATGTTCAAAAACGCGTATGCGCGTGCGCATTCAAAAACGAGTATGCGTGTGCGCATTCAAAAACGAGTATGCGCGTGCCTATTCCAAAATGAGTATGCGCGTGTGCATTCAAAACGAGTATGCGCGTTCGCATTCAAAACGAGTATGCACGTGCCTATTCTAAAACGAGTACGCGTGTGCATGTTCAAAAACGCGTATGCGCGTGCGCATTCAAAAACGAGTATGCGCGTGCCTCTTCCTCAACGAATATGCGCGTGTGCAATCGAAAACGAGTATGCGCGTGGGCATTCAAAACGAGTATGCACGTGCCTATTCCAAAACGAGTATGCGCGTGCGCATTCAAAACGAGTACGCGTGTGCCTGTTCAAAAACGCGTATGCGCGTGCGCATTCAAAACGAGTATACGCGTGTGCATTCAAAAACGAGTATGCGTGTGCGCGTTCAAAAACGAGTATGCGCGTGCGCATTCAAAAACGAGTATGCACGTGCCTATTCCAAAACGAGTACGCGTGTGCATGTTCAAAAACGCGTATGCGCGTGCGCATTCAAAAACGAGTATGCGCGTGCCTCTTCCTCAACGAGTATGCGCGTGTGCAATCGAAAACGAGTATGCGCGTGGGCATTCAAAAACGAGTACGTGCGTGCCTATTCAAAAACGAGTATGCGCGTGTGCATTCAAAAACGAGTATGCGTGTGCGCGTTCAAAAACAAGTATGCGCGTGCTTATTCCAAAACGAGTATGCGCATGTGCATTCAAAAACGCCTATTCCAAAACGAGTATGCGCGTGTGCCTGTTCAAAAACGAGTATGCGCGTACGCATTCAAAAACGAGTATGCGCGTGCTTATTCCAAAACGAGTATGCGCATGTGCATTCAAAAACGAGTATGCGCGTGCCTATTCAAAAACGAGTATACGCGTGCGCATTCAAAAACGAGTACGCGTGTGCCTGTTCAAAAACGCGTATGCGCGTACGCATTCAAAAACGAGTATGCACGTGCCTATTCCAAAACGAGTACGCGCGTGTGCATTCAAATACAAGTATGCGTGTGCGCATTAAAAAACGAGTATGCGCGTAACTAATTCAAAACGAGTATGCGCGTGTGCAATCAAAAACGAGTATGCGTGTGCGCGTTCAAAAACGAGTACGCGCGTGCCTATTCAAAAACGAGTATGCGTGTGCGCATTCCAAAACGAGTATGCGCGTGCCTATTTCGAAACGAGTATGCGCGTGTGCATTCAAAAACGAGTATGCGTTTGCGCGTTCAAAAACGAGTATGCGCTTGCTTATTCCTAACGAGTATGCGCATGTGCATTCAAAAACGAGTATGCGTGTGCGCGTTCAAAAACGAGTATGCGCGTGCTTATTCCAAAACGAGTATGCGCATGTGCATTCAAAAACGAGTATGCGCGTGCCCATTCAAAAAGAGTATACGCGTGCGCATTCAAAAACGAGTACGCATGTGCCTGTTCAAAAACGCGTATGCGCGTACGCATTCAAAAACGAGTACGCGCGTGCATATTCAAAAACGAGTATGCGCGTGCCCATTCAAAAAGAGTATACGCGTGCGCATTCAAAAACGAGTACGCGTGTGCCTGTTCAAAAACGAGTATGCGCGTACGCATTCAAAAACGAGTATGCACGTGCCTATTCCAAAACGATATGCGCGTGCGTATTCCGAAACGAGTATGCGCGTGTGCATTCAAAACGAGTATGCGCGTGTGCATCAAAAACGAGTATGCGCGTGCGCATTCAAAAACGAGTATGCGCGTGCTTATTCCAAAACGAGTATGCGCATGTGCATTCAAAAACGAGTATGCGCGTGCCTATTCAAAAACGAGTATACGCGTGCGCATTCAAAAACGAGTACGCGTGTGCCTGTTCAAAAACGCGTATGCGCGTACGCATTCAAAACGAGTATGCACGTGCCTATTCCAAAACGAGTATGCGCGTGCCTATTCAAAAACGAGTATGCGCGTGTGCATTCAAAACGAGTATGCGCGTGCGCATTCAAAAACGAGTACGCGCGTGCTATTCAAAAACGAGTATGCGTGTGCGCATTCCAAAACGAGTATGCGCGTGCCTATTTCGAAACGAGTATGCGCGTGTGCATTCAAAAACGAGTATGCGTTTGCGCGTTCAAAACGAGTATGCGCTTGCTTATTCCTACGAGTATGCGCATGTGCATTCAAAAACGAGTATGCGTGTGCGCGTTCAAAAACGAGTATGCGCGTGCTTATTCCAAACGAGTATGCCCATGTGCATTCAAAAACGAGTATGCGCGTGCCCATTCAAAACGAGTATACGCGTGCGCATTCAAAAACGAGTACGCATGTGCCTGTTCAAAAACGCGTATGCGCGTACGCATTCAAAAACGAGTATGCACGTGCCTATTCCAAAACGAGTATGCGCGTGTGCATTCAAACACGAGTATGCGTGTGCGCATTCAAAAACGAGTATGCGCGTGCCTATTCCAAAACGAGTATGCGCGTGCGCATTCCAAAACGAGTATGCGCGTGCGTATTCCGAAACGAGTATGCGCGTGTGCATTCAAAAACGAGTATGCGTGTGCGCATTCAAAAACGAGTATGCGCGTGCGCATTCCGAAACGAGTATACGCGTGCGCATTATAAAACGAGTACGCGCGTGCATATTCAAAACTGAGTATGGGGTGTGCATTCAAACGAGTAACGCGTGCACATTCAAAAACGAGTAAGCGTGTCCAGCCTCAAAAACGCGTACGCGCGTGCGCATTCGACAACGAGCACGCGCGTGCTATTCAAAAACGAGTATGCGCGTGTGCATTCAAATACGAGTATGCGTGGGAGCATTAAAAAACGAGTATGCGATTGCCTTTTCCAAAACGAGTATGCGCGTGTGCATTCAAAACGAGTATGCGCGTGCATATTCCAAAACGAGTATGCGCGTGTGCATCAAAAAGAGTATGCGCGTGCGTATTCTAAACGAGTATACGCGTGCGCCATCAAAAACGAGTACGGGGTGCTGTTCAAAAAACGCTATACGGGTGCTGCATTTCAAAACGAGTATGCACGTGCCTATTCGAAAAAAGAGTATGCGCGTGTGCATTCAAAACGAGTATGCGCGTGCCTATTCAAAAACGAGTATGCGCGTGTGCATTCAAAAACGAGTATGCGCGTGCGCATTCAAAAACAAGTACGCGTGTGCCTGTTCAAAAACGCGTATGCGCGTGCGCATTCAAAACGAGTATGCGTGTGCGCGTTCAAAAACGAGTATGCGCGTGCTTATTCCAAAACGGGTATGCGCATGTGCATTCAAAAACGAAACTCTGCAACTAGAAACTCCACAACTAGAAACTCCACAACTAGAAACTCCACAACTAGAAACTCCACAACTAGAAACTCCACAACTAGAAACTCCACAACTAGAAACTCCACAACTAGAAACTCCACAACTAGAAACTCCACAACTAGAAACTCCACA